>VXAL01002945.1:430696-490781 GCA_013399475.1 Chauna torquata
AAAAAAAAGGGGGGGGGAAGCACAGAGAAAGCGAGAGAGAGACTTTCACAAAGAGTTAAAAAGGCCTGATGAAATCCTTACAATGTACACCATATGGCTTGACATTTACCAGATTAGTTAAACATTTCTACTGGGGATAAATATTCCTGCACATCGATGTAAAGAAATTGCATGAGACAAGGGCACATACAGCATATTTATGCCATGGAGTAATCTTTTTTTTTCCCCTTTGCTAGCAGCATTCAGGTTACTGAACTTGTAAGGGCCAAGTGCACTAAACCCAAATTAACCCCCAGCCCTGTGTACCCCTGAGCTGCTTGTTCGTGTGGCTGCAAACACAAGCCCCTCCCAACCTCATGCCAAACACATGCAAAGCTCTCGCCCAAAAAAGTTCTGAATGAGCAATCTTGCTATAAAAACAAACAAACAAACAACTCTGTGGAGAGGCTAAAACATTAAAGTTTGTCAAAATCTATTTCAGGACTCGGGTTGCCTGTGGAGAGATGACTATGATGGCTGCCAAACTGATTCGAGGCGGGTTGATGCAGAAGAGGTGACTGCTGGTGCCCGTGTCTGGTGTAGACTACTCTGCTCCTTGGTGAACAGCCCTAAAGCCATAGATTTCATTTGATCTTTGCAAAGGCTAACATCTGTCTGCTGTCATTTTAGTAAGATTGATGACAGACAGGGATAGGGGAGGAGGAGGGGGAGTGCAGCGGGAGGAAGGCAGGTCCCCGCAGCCCCGATGGCTGTGGCCGAGCCTGCCCGGAGTCACTGGCCCAGACCCTCCGGTTGGCTGCAGCACTGTCAGGGAGCCGCTCCTGCACCGCTCCAGCAGTAATTGCGCTGGGTTGTTACAGCAGACTGTGGGAACTCGGAGACATAAAGGCAGCATTTTGCACCTTATATATCTTAATAGATTATTCACGTCGCAAGCAACACAGAGCAAAATGTTATGACAACCATAAGAATGTAGTTTACTGTGGCTTAATGTGCCTGGGCAGTGCAGGGTAAAGCTATCAAAAATATATATTTAATTTTTTTAAAGTTTCTGAGAGAAACTAACTGATGTGGACATGCAGCTATTTTTATATGAAACATTGACTTTTGGCAAACTCTTTCCAGGCTTCAATAGAACATGCTTACTCTTTTTATTAGTAGTAGCACCGCAGTGCCAAATGAAAAATCATATGCCTTCCCACTTGGAAGCTTTCTTGCAATCTGATGTGTGAGCTGATGTAACAGGGGAATCTTTTACAAAGGACCCATGTCCCAAACACGGCAGCCAGTTGCTGGCTGTGGCATGCAATACTCCTCGGGAAAAAAATAGCTTTCATACTTGGGCAGGACGGAGTCCTTGTATCTTTTTCCGTGAATGAATGAGTGAATGAATGACTATCAATGCTGAAATTTGATCTTGCTGCAAATCCTAGACATTTGGGTTTCACCAGGCATGTGTACATACATGAGAGGGATCTCAATGTTTTGGGGAAAGAAGTGCAGTGTGCTGTGGAGGAAATGCATAGTGATAGGGTTAACTGCCCTCGAGGACTGGGAAGCGAGAAATGTATCTGTGAATCTTAATCCTAACATTAAACTGGAAAAAACACTGAGGCAAGGGCTGGAAGTGGCCTTTGTTTTAGAGCACAGATGTTCCTCTGTGGGAGCCAGAGGGGAGATAGGTGCATAAGCTGGTAACTTTAACAACCTGGAATTCAAAATATTCCTGACCTAAAACTCCAGACTGGAATGTATATGGGCCTGGGGGAGAGCTCAGCCCCAGCCGTGGCTCAGGTCCCTTCTGTTGAGATTTACAGTGCTGAGACTGGTGCCATGCTGATTTTAACCACTCGGCGTCCCATCATGATGGCTGACAAAATGACATGACATTAGTATGAGATTTCAACTGCAGACAGGGAAAATGTTTAGAGTATGAAACCTAGCTGTGCTCTTCTTATTCATACAGGCTGCAGGTCAGGGAAGAACAGAGACTCCCACCCAAACCAGAGGGCTGGCTTGGGCCGCGCATGAACTGTGTGCTTGGGTGAGCACGGATGGTTGGATTGATAAAGAGTGAGCCGGAGAGATAAATACACATACAGAGGAAAATAAGAATAGATAATGTATTGGCGTAAGTTGCAGTGTATTTCCTTCTAGCGATGAAAGACTAAGAGTGAGTTATAGATCTTTCCTCGCAATAAGAACAGATATTTCTTTCCAAATCATTTGTATCTCTAAGATACTGAGATATTATTTATGTCTGCATATATTTTCAGCGATAGATAATGGTGGAAGGTGCTACAGTGCTGGTGTGGTGACACCGAAGAGACCACAGCCAGCGGTGGTAAGGTCCCTCCAGACATCAGCACTACCCAGCTCGTCATCTTAGGGTTGAACAAGACTTAAACTTTCTCTGAACAAGAGCAGCGTACGCTTGTAGGAGAGTGGATGCTGGGTGGGAGAACTGTGCTCGCCTTCCCAGCCCCGCTCGCCAGGTAGGGACCTCCACTGCTTACCTGGTGGCAGAGAGGCTTGTGCAGGGCATTTGTATTAATCTAGCTCTTGACATCTCCATCACAGGCATTTAGAAGGTGGAAGTGTGCTAAAATGTACTGCTGGAGGTTTCATCTGCATCTCCCGTGGATGAGGAATTAATTTTTATTGTAAAGAGTCCAGAAGAAAGAGGGCATATTTATTCTAGTGTCTCAGGTAAACATGATATGGCTATTTGTACATAACCAGAGTTTAAATCTTTGTTTGTTCAGGTCCTTAATGTATGAGAAGCAACTGCTGTAAATGTTACAAGATCTGTTTACTGCTCTGGGATATAATTAACTTTAAAAAAAGGATGCCTGTATGGAGAAAACAACCATACCTGACAACTTTGATGTAAGAAGAGCCTTCTGCCTTTGACTGCTCTGGAGACACTGCAGCGTTATGTGGGTGCGTTCAACCCTTTCATCCCTTCAGTCAGTGCTATATAACATTTACATGTCTCAGAAATATGACATATGTACAGTACATGTGTGAGAGGGTGGGTAGACTAGTCTTTAAAAGATTATTCAGAAAAAGCAGGATGTTTTTGTCAACCAGGAAAGATGAGAGTACTTTATTTTATAGCAAGAGTAGAGAAATGCTTTTCATGTGGTTAGAAAACCCATATTATTATAATTATTATTTTCTTATTTGTTTAAATCCATGGAGGCCCGTTTCTGACCCCGCTGCACCAGAGGTGGCGCTGAGGGGCCGGGCGGGGCCCCACGCAGGGCCCAGCCGGAACCTTCTGGAACCGGCGGGACCTCTCCTCACAGAGCCCCACGGCCGACGCCTGGGCACCCGCACCCGGCACAGGTAAATGCCTTCTGCCTGAATCGGTGCGGACACCGACTAGCCGGTACGTTAAATACCATTTCTGTGCTCCTTTCTGTATGCTCCCAGAGGAGATGGGGAGCTGGGCGATGGAAATGTGAGGGACAGGTGACAATGCAGGGGCTGAGAGGAAAGCTCAGGCGAGCTGGGGATGGAGCACGGTACAAGCCACCAGCACAGCGTTGGCAGCGGAAGCTGTGGAAATGAAGGGCCCCAGCACCGAGCAGGAGGAAGAAGCAGCACCCGCTGCCTGCAGAGACCAGGAGGATGGATGCTGTCCCAGGGAGCACAAAGAAGCTGCTCCGTGAAAGCCATCAGGTATCCCCCAAATGAGGGAGGCCTTAGGTAGGCGGAGAGGATAAAACAAATGCAGGGAATTATGACCGTTGTTCTTTATTGGTGGTGGTTATATTCTGTGAAAAAAAAAAAAAAAAGGAAGCCTAGTTCTTAAGAAACTCGTAATGAGTGCTCTGAGACCTTGCCATGGCTGGGCTGGAGGGGTCGCGGACACCCACGCGGAGGGGCAGGCGGTGTGGGCCGTGTCCCCGAATAATGGCTCTTTGCATGCAAAGATGTTTGCAGGTCAAGGAGACTCGTATTTCCGCTGAACAGTCCGGTATACCTTCACTTTCTGTAATCGCAGCCGGAGCCTATGCTGTCATGCTTTTGCCCTGTAAAACCCCTGCTTTTGAATCTTAAGAGAAATCTTCACAGTGGTCAGTAAATCCTAATGTTGTACTTGTTCTGTTTTATGCGATTGCCAGTAACACATGGCTTCGGAGATTTGTCACTTGGCGGATCAAACAGCTCTAAGGACACAGCGGACTTGGGATGGGGGCGGGGGGGGAAGTCAACTGTCCCCAACTTGTTTAAATGAGCTTCAGGTTCAGTACATTAACGTGCTAATAAGGAAATCTTGTGTTCCCACACTGTTCTTAAAGGCATTCTCACAGTGCTGACCTGACCTCTTTAATCCTGGCTTTCCTGAAGGAAAAGCTGATCCATCAGGCCTCCTGTATCTAAAATGGGTTGAAAAGAAACGGTGGACCCGTTTCTATGCTGGTGTTTCTCAGGTACCTCAAGCTGCCTTGTTCTTTTTGTATTCATCTCTCATTTCCCTGGGAAGGGAAAAAAAAGAAGAAAAAGAAAAAAACTAGGTGTGAGGGCTCAAATCACTGAAGATGAGAAACAGCAAAAGGAAATAAAGAGGTCACACACCTAAGTTAGCTTATGATTAAAAAGAAATTAGTGAGGCTATTTTTAATTTGTTTAAATATATTACTTTCTATTAAAAAGGTCTTTATATTTCACTAAGTATGAGATGAAGTGTGTCACCAGAGGAAGATTTTTCAGTTTTAGTCTCTTAAACAATTATAAGTCAAAGAAACTCCACAGAAGTCACAAATGTGAAGCCAGCAGAAAAGACAGAAAAGTTGGGACCTTTTCTC
Source organism: Chauna torquata (assembly GCA_013399475.1). NCBI lineage: Eukaryota > Metazoa > Chordata > Aves > Anseriformes > Anhimidae > Chauna > Chauna torquata. The sequence continues at coordinate 435,514 of VXAL01002945.1, forward strand.
CACAATACTGTGCAGTTGCCTTCTGGTGTGGCCTGTTTGCAAGAATTTGGGGATGAAAAACGTAAGCTGTACATAACAGGTGTGTTGTGGGTAGGTCCATGGTACCATGTAGCCCCTCCCTCAGATATTCAGCTGCCCAAAGTTATGCAGCCTTGAGAAGCAAAATGCTGCATCCCTGTGCTCAGACCCACCTCAAGGCATTTCAGCCCCAGGCCAAGGAGCTGGTGGAGGCCAGGGTGCATCTCATGTCAGAGTTGTGCTGCCACAGCTTATGGCTTTTTTCATTAAATGCCCTAGGCTATGGATATTTTTGGGTTGCAGCTGACAGAAATTAGAAAGGATAGTTGTAAATGAAGTTTTGTAACACCGGAAGTCTGTGATGGAGCTTTTCTTTTTTATCAGCACATGAGCTAAATGGCAATCCAACTGCCCTAAGACTTCCGTGAAATTTCTTGTTTTCTGTTTTTTTTTTCCTCTGTATTTTCACTTATGGAGAATTTCTGTTGTTAAATGGAGAGCCTTAAAAATGAACATGGCAATTGGGTTAGTCTCCATAAACCTGTGAGGCTACAGGGAAAATCTACCATAATGATTTTTTAAAAAAAATAAAAAGAGATTTGGTTAGGAGTCTGTCACAATACACAGAAACAATGCAAACACCCTGAATTTCTTGTTTCATTCCCAGTTGGAAAGTCAGGCTGGAATCACTGAACATTTCACCAAGTCTTGCTAACCTTCTGAGCTGAGTTGTGAGAAATTGTTCTTGACATCACATGAGCTGGGCCACAAGGCAGGACTAATGTGATATTTGCTGTCGAAGGTTTCCTAGGAAACATGCTACTTAGAGCACTCGGCCCTCCCTGCCACCCTTCCCACATCCTCCAGTTTCACTGGTTCCCACAGGTTTTGCAGAGGGCAGTGATGTCCCCTCTGATCTCCTGATGCCCTCAGTGCAGACCCTCCCACAGCGTGATGCTTCCCAGCAGCCCCATAGGCCCAGCTGAGCAGAGAGTGGCTCAGAGAGTGGCTGCAAAGTTTTTGAAGCTAAGCTCACCCACCTAATTGCCCTTTTTTTCTCTGATTTATCCCTTTCCCTCCTTTTTTTTTTTTTTTTTTTTTTTTTTTTTAATCTCTCCAGCCTTCTGCAATGGGAGAGGAGAGAGAAACTGAGTTACATCCTGTGCGACGAGCTGGAGAGAAGGAATTTTGAGCATTCCTGGCAATCCTACCCTTTCCTGCCAAAGGGGAACTCATGGAAAAAGGTTAGGAAAATCAGCAGATAACTTGAAACTTGCTGTGAGGCTTTTGCTCTTTTGGCTGCATTTCGCAATATGGTAGCTATTATACTGCATAACCTATAGGGATTTTTCAGCTGAATGGGGCTCCCTCGTACACAGTTTCATCTTGTGGCTGTAAATGCTGTCCTTGACATCAGACTCACATAAATGATTCCTGTCATTCAGGCCAAACTTTTCAGCTTGGCCGTTAGGAGCTGCAGGATAGTTCTCATTGAGGGTGAGATGAATGGAGTTGGTTCAAACATGTTAACCAAATGCAAATCCTTAGATGGAAACTCATGGTCAGCTTTTTCCGATGCTATTTTCAGAACTTCCACAAAAGACTGTGCTGTGATTATATGTATTCATGATATGTATATCATGTATTCAGCTCAAACAATATTTGAATGATGCATTTAGAATTCTTCCTAAAAAAGGACCATGCTTCTGTAAACTGCATCATATTTGTAAAAGGAGAAAAAAAATCTAGCTTGCTTTTCCTTTCTTTCTCTCTTTCTTTGTAAGATATCATTTCATAAGGCTGTAAGAATTGGTGTTAATGCTACGTTACACACAGACACACTTCTACATAATCATATGCATTTGCATGTATGCCATACAGAAACAACCGTATGGAATCCCTGCTCTTCATTGTTTAGTATGACTCCATATTTTTCAAAGCAAAGAGGCCTTGGGCATCCAACAGTTGCTTTTTCACTCTCTTTGACTGGACTGTACAGCAAATAGAGCCAAGATAATAAAGCACTGTGGTCTCCTCTCCTCTCTTCTCCTCTTCTTTTTTCCCTTTCTTCTTTTCTTTTCTTTTCTTTTCTTTTCTTTTCTTTTCTTTTCTTTTCTTTTCTTTTCTTTTCTTTTCTTTTCTTTTCTTTTCTTTTCTTTTCTTTTCTTTTCTTTTCTTTTCTTTTCTTTTCTTTTCTTTTTTCTTTTCTTTTCTTTTCTTTTCTTTTCTTTTCTTTTCTTTTCTTTTCTTTTCTTTTCTTTTCTTTTCTTTTCTTTTCTTTTCTTTTCTTTTCTTTTCTTTTCTTTTCTTTTCTTCTTTTCTTTTCTTTTTTCTTTTCTTTTCTTTTGTTTTCTTTTTTCCTTTCCTTTTCCTTTTCCTTTTCCTTTTCCTTTTCCTTTTCCTTTTCCTTTTCCTTTTTGTTTTTTTGCCTACCTGGCCATTTATAACTACCTTTTTTCCCTTCTTTGTTTTCTCTACTGATAAGACATCATTTTTTTCAATCTGTCATTAAGTGTCCTTCGCATTGCCAATATTGATTTCCCAACCCCTTGAAGGCCAAGAGTGTCACCTCCATAATGGTCCCTGCAGCCACTGACGTGGAAAACAGGAGTGCTAAGGTTGCTGCTGCCAGACATTGGCTTCCCACATGGTAGGGAAAAAGACAAGTAGCCTTAAGTCACTGTACTGTCTGATTCATTTATCTCTATGATGCCATTCACTTCACCTTACCCCATGTGTGTGTAGTGAAGCTGTTTGGCCAACATGCCCTTTGGGCCTTGTCTTAGTAATGAAAGTGCAGAGGGCGGAAAAGAAAGTCTGTTCTGGATTCTTTAGCTCTATCTTCAGTTTCTGATGGCATCCAAAAGATTGGGATGTTTTTTAGGTATGCTTTCAGATTCAGAAGTGCACCATTTGCTGGGCCCTGCAAAGCCAGCAGGACTTCACCTGTGTAAATCTGGACACTGTATGTGTCTTTGTAGTCAGAGAAGGAAAACCAGTAATACTCTTCTCTTTCTGTTCAAACTCAGAAAAGTTTCTGCCAGGCGTTAAGACCATCGGACATGATGTCAATCAGCTTCAGAGAAACAGCATCAGTTTAGATGAGAATCTGCATACAAGTCTTAGGTTTGTACCAACTTTACAAATTGGCATTTTTCATTGTAGAGTCATGCTTTTCTTGTGTGAAGGCAATGGTGGATTTGCAAATGAACCTGTACCTGTGAGATACCATCGTGAAACCACATTACTCATGGAAAGCAGAAGCAGAACTTTCCTACGTTATGATAAAATACCCAGTGTGACTCTGGTGGGTCACCAAGACAATTCACTCATTTTCAAAGCACGTTAAGAATGTAAGTCATCGTGGTACCATGTGTAATGTATGTCAGGGGAAATTGTTATCCCCCATTGCCAGCTGAGGAAGGGAGGAAAGGAGATTACAAAACCACAACCTGAGTTATTGTTGGAGGCAGGACTGGAACTTGGGATTTCCTGCACAGATTACCACCTTTCACTTCTCTCTCAGTTGGTATAATTAGCAGTGTCTTAGGTCTCTCTTATTCCTGTGCAAGAACACATTTGAATACAATTTTCTTTGAAATTATCTTAGGATCATTTCTGTTGTGCACTTCTGGCTGTTAATGATCTGTTGTCTGCAGTGAAATGCTCACTAGTACACTGTAAATCATGAACAGATGTAAAGGTATCCATTTGTGACTACTGATTTAATCTCTCTGGATTTCTGAAATTGGCTACCTGTAAAACTTGGGGAGCCATGTCTTTAAAAAAACAATCCTTTGTGGCTCTCGAATTTTTTTTTGTTCTTGGCTGGTAGTCATTCAGAGGGATGTCTTACATCCTTGAGATGAACTTAGTGCAGTCCTCATTGACCTAGCAAGCCATTTTTTCCCTGATGACAAGCTGGGATCACATCTTGTAATGACTGCTACAAGATTGTCTTGTTAGGGAAAGGGCTAAGGTGGGATCGTCTTTAATGACAATGAAAGCACCTCATAAAATCTGATTCTTCAGTTTTACAGGCATGGCTCTAGAATTTTAGCCGATGCAGACTTAGTAAATCAGTCAGTCAAAAATTATATCAGTTGAAGTATAATGTTCGTGGCAGTCCAAAAACCTGAACATGTAGGTGATTTGGAGGGCATTTTGTTAACTCTTTAATTGGTCGTTTGAGTGCTGGAGGCAGTAGCTAATTGCCTGTAGGTCAGAATAGTCCTAGAACTTAGGTAAATGTATATTGTCATATGTCACATTTTCATATGGCTTCTTTGCACAGGTTGGTAAAAATGATTGCTGCATAATTAAAATTAAGACAAGGTGGGAAAAGTGATTCAATTAGACCCCTGAAGCCATTGCACAAATTATGTGAAGTACCAAAAACTAATGAATAGTTATAACTAGTTTTATCTTTTTACTCTTCATTCTTCAATCCTGAGGGTATTAAAATAGCTGGAGTCTCTCTCGAAGTTCTCAGAGGTAAGTTTTTGGGTGGGCAGCACAAGTATGAGTCAGCGCATAGGAATCCAGGCCTTTTAAAATACAAGCACACAGAAACTTTGTTGCCTAGTTGTTTTGAATTGAAAATAACCAGACCTTACGCACAAGAGACCTTTTGGTTTCTCCACCAGCCCAGTATTATTTTGAAAACATCTGCAATATTTCACTCTGCATGCAGCAGGTATTATATACCAGGGAGGGTGATGACAGTAAAAATAAATGAGATATGTTGTAACCAAAACATCCCAAGTTTTACATCATACATTTCACAACCCTAGCAAGCATCCTGTGCTTTGACTTGAAGTCTAAAGGCATGTGGTAGTTTTACAAATGTCTATTAGTATTAACAAATATGTTCCATTATTAGACAGTGTGCCACTGCCCCAACCTCCTGGTGCAAGGGGTGAGTTAATATGGCTTATAAAATATAAGAGTGCTGCAGGCACAAGCTTTGGAAATAAGAGCCCCAGCTAAGCAGGAGGTCTCATTACATTTGGTGGGACAACTTACTAGAGGCCTGAACATGAATATAAAAGCTGCCTCCCAGCTAAGGCTTTTTATGGTTCCTGTCCTTTCCCAGAGCAATATGACTTTAGGAGGTTTAGAACAACAAGGTCTGCACCTTTGGATGCTGGCAGTGTGCTAATTCTGGCTAATTTTAAAATGAGAGGTAAATGAAAGAATTAAGATAAATATGTTTGCACTCTCCCCACAATTTGTAACAGAAATTTTTAATGGTTGAAAGTAGTGGGGCAATTAGGAGATGTGCCCTTGCACTTTTTTTTTTTTTTTTTTGGTCAGCTCTTTGCTGCAAGCCATAAATGTCTATTTCTGGGTAAGTCAGAGTGTTTCTTGGCCAGGGCTGCCAGGATTGTGTGGTGTGCACAGATAGGACCCGATACTCTGAAACTGTATAAACTGCACTCCTTATGAGGAAATCAAAAAGTCTTGCTAATCTTGATTACAGGAGACATTGTCCTGAAAGATTTTTGAAATGTACCCCATTAGAGACTGTTTCCAGTCATCCAAGTAGAGTTGTCTGTAGGCATTGCTCCTTGCAGGGGTGGCATAGATGTATAGTATAGATGAAGAACACAAATGTCTTTTCTTGCTTCCACCTCTTTGCATGTTACCCTCTCTGCATTTGAAAGTAACAGTTATAAAGCATGTTCTGATGCTTATCCAAAGCTTAATCAGAAGCTGTAGTTAGGATCTTATTTATTATCACAGGTAACACATTCATCTAAGTACTAGCTTTATCAAACCAAGGAAATCCCTGCTGAGGACCATGATGATTCAGGATATAGTAGGTTACGAAAACATGATGATGTCAACTCACTAGATGAGTCCTTCATCAATGGGTAAAGATTCTGTAGGTAGAAAAAATAAACCTCCGTGAAGATTTCTGTGGATCAAAATCCCAAGAGATGCAGAAAGCAGAGTAGAGAAATGCAGGAGGTGTTCAAATCATGTGAGGTCTCCACTTTTCCCATGCTTCCTAGTGGAAAAGCAAACAGCCAAACGTTGTCAGGGCTGTCCTAAAAAGGCAAAGTTGTGAATGGGCAAATGTCTCTCCTTGTGTTACAGTCTTCCCACCAAAATACTTTCTTCAGTCTTTTTTGATGTGCCTTCAGCCTAGACTATTGGAAATAAGAGACAGAATTTCCGCTCTTTCTTACTTGCAATTCAAGAAAAACACTGTTTAAATGATCAAGCAGGGTGTTCTTCTATAGCCTTTTCTATATACCCTTGGCCTGAGACCACCCAAATGTCAGGTAAAGTATTGCTTGTCACCAGTCTAGGTTTTCCTGCCAGTACAAGGCATAAGCGGCAGTCTTAAATTGCTTGCTGTTATACACGCAGATTGAGATTTTTAGAAGACTAACAACAAAAGGCAGATTATAGTATAGGCTGTTGTGGATTGTACTGAGAGACCACTGAAATTCCCGCTTTTGAATACAGGAATGTGGAAATGACTCAAGAGTGTTTGGGATGCCTTTGTGGATTACATATATACATACACACACACACACATATATATGGAATATGTATATGTATAGTACTGTATTACTTTTGTATAGATGTATATGGCAACACAATACAAAACTAATACGACACATAAAAGTTGTTAAAAGATGTTATGTGACAGATTCGCAATATTTCCTCAGAGTATAGAGGGCAATTCAAGGTCATGGCTCCAAATTCATCTGTTGAAAGTGCCTCATTTCATTGACTACAGAAGGCTTGGACCAGTGCCCTGTATTCACTATTAGAATACATATTTTAAGATGTTTAAAACCAATAGTTTGATCTGTTAATACCGACATTGTCAAAGAAAAATGCTAGCTATTGCCACCAGCCAGGTCCGTTCACATGTCAGACCCTGCAAGTAACAAGCATACACAGAGAGTTTAAAACTTTGAGGATGCAATCAGCATTGCTGGTGGAGGTGCCACGAGCACAACCCCTGCCTTCTAGGCTTTGTGGAGAAGACCTACACAATGTGCTCATGATCAAAGCAGTGGATGATAGAGAAATGTATTAGGGCTTTGGATAAATTGCTTTAAAAGCCTCTGGAATTACAAAGAGAGTGAGAGACACTTTCCATAGCCTTTCTGGAAATGCCCTGTGGGTCACTGGTAGGTTCCCCTGGGAACTGAAGGAGCCAGTATGAAGATGGTAATGGCCCATTAAATTCAATAGGACATGCTTTGGTGGTGAGTGGTGGGACCATGGCATTTCCATGTGTTTTCACTAGCTAGCAGCAGAAGGGCATGCACATTGTACTTCCTTTGGGGTACAATTTACATGCAGTGAGATAGGGATATGGAGAGCTGTCTTCTCCCAGAGAGCCTGAAAGGACTGAATTTCCCTCTAGACCAGCACTCCTCTTGATATGCATCAGTGTTTTAATAGTATTCTCTTGTAAAGAGGAGGTTTTAAAAGGTGTTTCTAATACATGAGATGAACTTAAAGCTCATTACCAGTGAGTCTGGGGACCCACCATCCTTGTGTTTCTCAGGGAGGCACAACCCTTACTCACATTACCTCATATGCAAGGACCAAAACAGTGTAGTGCTTGAGGCAACGGTTCTTGTAGCAGCCCATCAAAAAAGCGGGGATACGGGATATCCCTTTGGTAGTGTGGTTTGCCTAGGGATGCATCTGGAAAGTAATGTCTGTTTTCCCGTGAATACAGCTATTACACTGATGTTGCAGGCTTTGTGAGAGTATAGTGTTCTTTGGGTATTCCCACCCTCTCCTGGCTTATGTATAAGATGACAACAAGGCTGAAAAGACTCTGCTGGATGTCCAGAAAGGGATGAACCCTCTGTAAGGGGCTCTCTATGGCACGAAGCTAGAGGGACCTTATGTATATCCTCTACTGGCATATACTGGGCAGTGCAAAGTGGATGCCCTTGCTTCATAAAGTTATATTTAAGAAGGAATACATTTTAGTAGCAAGAAGACTGAAACAGTCCCTGAGGGAGATGCTAGATCTAGTGGTTTGCAGCTCTTCCCTGCCCCCAAAAGCAAAACCAGAGACCTTAGCAAGTATCTTCTGCTTTGTTTCTTAGTCTTTGTCTGCAGAAAGTTGTGTTGGTCCTGGTGGGGGAATGTCTTCTCCCTCCCCATTTGAGAAGTTTTGCAGATACTTGAGTTGTTGTTACCCTACTTTAACTTCTTTTTCAAATGACAGGCCACGTGTTTTTTTGTTGTTGTTGTTTTAATATTTCATGCTTGCCTTGACCTAGATTTATATGGAAATAGTAATACTGATGGCTGGTCAAGAAATGGATAGATTTTGATTGGATTTAAGTGCCTAAAAATTTTGCCATAAAATATGAGCCTAGTTAGTGAAAGAAGACTGCTGACAAATCAGATCTTTTCGTACATGAGGATGTCTTGAGGAACAACACCTGAGGACTATAGTGTTTTTCTCATGAGGAAGGCAAGTACACCAGAAGAAAAAAAAAAAAAGGACAAAGTTAATAATGATCACCATACGAAGATTAGGTATAAGTAATGGACTTGGCTTGCGTTCTTTAGCCAATTCGATGACTTTATTTTCCTTCCTGAAGTTTTTTTTTTTTTTTTTTTTAGTAAAAGAAATCATAGCTCATATTCACAATGCAAATAAATACCCTGAAACATTGCAGTATTTTTGGTGTCTAACAGTTAGCCTCGATAACCCAAAGGATGAAGTCTAGCATATGTTGTGGGTGGAGTCAGGAATAACATGCATCTTTGTGTCTATTTATGTATGACAAATTTCTTCAGTCAGATGCAGGCCAAGCTGAATTTAGCCATCTTGGCCTTGATATTATCCATGTGGCTAGAACTGCCAGTCCATTTGCCCTGGTAATTATTACAGTGGTGCACTGCCAAATGCATAGTTGTATTGTTTCTTTACTTCATGCTGTTGTATTCTGAGATAAATGTACCTCTGAGTCTTAAGCAAATGTAGATTGGGTGTTTTTTGTTTAAAAGAAATTACTGGGGGAAAAAATCTTTTAGCATTCTTTCAGAAATTACCAATAATCTTTGTCATTTACCTGTAGCTTAGGTAGTTATGACTTACAGGATAAGAAGGAAGTAAAAGGTCTTACATAAGAGTTCAGATGACGGAACACTTGAATTTCTAGTGGGAAAACTGCTTAAGTTAAGACTACAGTAGGAGCCAGAAAATCCTATTTTTTTTCTATACACAGCCAGAGATCAATGACTAACCCAAGTTTCTAAGCCATAAAATGAGCATATTACTTAGACCTTGTATAGATGCTGAAGATAATCTATTGATGATGTGGAGAGGAAGGTCCTCCTATTTTTATCTACAACAATAACTGTTTGCTTGGAAATATATATAGAAGGACTTGGCTAGACTAAAACACCTCATCACATCATGTGACCATTGGGACCATCTGGGCTGGGAATTGTGAGAGTCCATTTTTAAAGGATGAACATGCTTAGGTATCCCTGAGGAACAGCCTTTTAGGGCACCTTTTCTGCAGAAAGCCATCAAGATCTGCACGCTTGTGATGCATCCCAAGCTGGGGAGATACCTGCTTTCCAATAAGCTCTTGTCTAAAGGATAGACCTAAAAGAACGAACCTTCCATTAGGAAGACTACTGTAAATGACAAATTCTTCGCTGTCGTTCCCAAAGCAGAGAGATTTTGATAGGGGCACCCGTTCTGTGATAAGAGCTTTCTCATAGTTTCCTGAGGAGATTCATCTCTCCATGCAATTCCTCTTTTGGGTGGGGTAAGGAAAGCAATTGCCAGGATTAAAGAGTAACAGCTCTCATGAAGAAAACAGCTTGTATCAGCTGTCTCTGGAAACCAGCTCTGTCTGTCAGGGGGAAATTGTTCTCCTCATATAAACCACAATTTTCACTGTGCACTTGCAGGGCAAATGTTGAGCATAAAATATACCTGTATCTTAGTCAATCGAGCTGAACACAGAGAAGAAATATTAGGTCCTTTCTTGCTTGTTTTGCGAGGAGAGAATGGAGGCTTGCTAGCACCAAGAGAAACCTTTCTTTTTTTGGCTTTCACTGGTGTTGTTACTCTATGAGAAGGGGGAGCCAGTCTGGCTCTCATTGCATTGGTTTTTACTATTAGCAAGAACAAAACTTCCACTTTCCAAGTGTGCTTAAGGTCCAAGGGCCAGCTGATTTTCCTTCAATAATTCCTGAATCTTTCTCACATGATCAGCTCTTCTCATGATGAGCATGAGAAGGATGCCAGGAAAGGCAGCACAGGGAGAGGGTAAAAGAGCAACACAGCTGTCCAAAGCCAAATCTTTAGGCTCTTTCCTGAAATTCTCACAAATTTGGAGCAAGCATACTATTTATTATGAAACTGAATTACAAAACGAAGGATAAGTTGGTTGTGCAATGTGCTTGTGCTCTCAAAAGACTTTAGATGACTGGTCTGTTACATGCTGACTATTCTTGAAGCGTGAAAAACTGTGTGCTAAGGGTAAGCCTGGTGGTAGCTTGCAAACCAAAATAATAATCCCACTGCTTACTTGAGCAGATTCAGCCTTGGGTCATGGGAATGCATAACCAGGGTGCATGTGGTCAAGTCTGTTTGAAACATTGCAAGTGGTACCTGAAACACAACGTGCTTTTTCACCATGTTTTCTTCCTATCCTTTTTCTTCCTTTTCCCAGAAGAATAACATTTTTTCACCCCCTTTTCCTCTCCATCTGGCATTTGCCTCCTTCCTCTTTCCTTGCAACCCACAAGTGTTTGCTGCCCTCTCAGCCGCTGTCCTGGGCCCCGGATGCCATTTGATAAATGGTGGCTAATCTCGAAGAGCATGTCTGCTCTGCTGGCCATGCAGCGGGAAGTGGTGGCTTCCCTCCCAGGCACTGTGGCGAGGTCTCCTCCGGCAGCAAAGCTCCACTTCCCGTCGTCTCCTCACAGCCTCATCCCAGCACGTGCGACAAGTCCTGGGCACGGGGGCCAGAGAGGCCTCCTCTGAGCAAAGGCAATTAGATTAAGGTAAAAGTGAAAAGCGTGATAGATTGGATGGATTAGACAGAAGATAGATAGATGATTCCTATTTTTTACCTGAATAATTTGAATTTTTCATCCTGTTTTGTTTTTAGTTGTTGTTGTTGTTGTTGTTGTTTGTTTTGGTTTTTAGCTTAGGTGGTTGAAGGTAAGTATCTGCAATTTCAGCAATACTACTTTGTTTCAACTGCACAATTGGTATTGTTTGTTTCTAGAAGGAAATAGTGTACGTGCTCTCCCAGCCCAAATGTGAGTGTTCTTTCTAAAATTTTCTTTCTAGGAATAAACATCGCCATAATAGTCATAGCTGAACTGTTTGCAGTAGACAAACACAAAAGGGTTGCAAACACAGACAAAGATAGAAATCAAAAGACATATTCTCAAAAATGTTTGGCAGTGTTTGCTCACTTTTGGAATATACATCCTGTTCCTCTTCTTAAAATATTTCATTTTTTTAATATAAAAAAATACCAGGGTGAGCTGGTATTTCTTCTGCTCAAGCTGTTTCTAACCTTATATTTCCAACAGTGGCAGCAGATTATGAGACGATACTTATAGAAATGACATTATATCATTCTTTAAAATACCATCCTGAAAGGCAAAATCTGCAGAAATTATAGGACTAAGAGGCCTCCTTTGAGAGGCAGAAACTATTTTAACTCGTTATTTTTAGAGCTCTGCAAATCACATATTTTTCTCTTCACTGGCAATTCAAAAAAAAAAAAATTGGAAATTGTAATAAGTTTTTAAAAGAAAGAATCCTTCACAACTTTTTACTGTAAAATGGTAAGTTGAAAAATGTCATTCGTGGGCAAATGAGATGCTTCACTTTAATTACAACAATTTTTGAGTTCCTTTTCTCAGAAAAAAATATTAAACAGAGAATGGTGTATTGTGGGCTGGCTATCCATGTGGACTGGATGGGGGTTCTTGGTTGGGCCGCCACTCGTGGAGCATGAATAGTGACCCAGACATGCACAAAACTGAATGTTTCCATAGTCTGCTGATCCACTGCGAACATGGGCAGCCATGTGCATGTGAGTCTGTGGACTTTGCTCCCACTGCCAACAAGTGCCACAAGCTGTGCAAAATTAAACAAAGAAATTGAATGACCCTGAATATTTCAGAGAAATAACGCTAAAATCTCCTGTGATCGCCAGCATTATCCTCAGCACTCTTTCTTAAATTAGCCTATTAAGGCAATTGCCAGGGAAGGGAAGGCGCCAGTGCTGTGACGAGCTGTGCAGCCCCACCTTGCTCTGGAGAGGCGGTGGGACACCCACCTAGGCTGCATCCATGCCAGGGCACAGCCCTCACGTCTGACCTGGTGTTCTGCCCATCAGCATGCAGATAAGTCATGGGAACAGCTGTTTTCAATGAGGAGCTGGTGCTATAAACAGAGCAAACAGCTCCGAAAGTTTCTGGTATTAAGGAACGTTGAACGCTGATTTCATTTTTATGGGAAGGATTTTGAAGAGGGTCCTGATTGGTAATAATCAGCCACTAAAACCTGATGTGGTAGGGAAGAGGTGGATAAAGAAAAGGGTAATGGCACTGCAATAATTCCACATGGATTAGGGAGAAACCAACATCCAATATAGCACAAAAGAAAATTTGTCAGGATTTGCTTTGGCTAATGCAGGCTTTATAAACAGGAGTACAGCTCACCAGAGACAGGTTTAGCAAATGAAAACAGAGTCAGGAGTTTCTTCTCTATGGCTAAGTGAAAGGGCTGTACCACAAAGGGCAAATGCTACCTTGCTTTGCCCCGTCTTCTCATGCCATGCCTTGCGTGGCTGGGCTGGGCTGTGCCTTGTCATGCCGTGCCGTGCTGTGCTGTGCCTTCTTGTGTTACCATCTCTCACAGCGTGTGCCAGAGGGAGAAGGAAAGTCAACACGGATGCAGGAGCCCCTGGTACTGCTAGGTATTTCCTAGGAGCTGTGAACATGGCTGCTCTTTACTGCCCTTCCCAGTCATGCCTGTTGCTTTACGAACCTTTTTGTTTCTGCTTGAGCCCAGCCCCACGTGAGCCAGTTCTGCACCCAGGAGCCATCCCACCCTCCCTGCTCCCCACTGGCCATTGCTGGCACTTTGGGCACTGATGGTGGCAGGTCCGTAGTGTTGGCCCTGAGCGCTTGCCTCCACTGCCTGCTGTTGAAAGAGGACGGTGGGTCAGTTTGTGTCTCCAGGACCACCACTCCCCAGAGCACTGTGGCCACTGGGAGTGTGACAGGCGTCAGGAAGGTGTAACAGCTGATTGGAATTTGGCTTTTCATTTTTATTTTTGTTGGGAAGGATCTTGGAGGGAAAGGGGGCTGTAGCTTCCTAGGTGAGAGAGGTAGCAAATTTGGTGCCTGCATGTCATGGGAGATGTTGCCAGCAGTGGGAGCAAGTTTGGTGCAGGGGTGGAAGATGTTTACAAAGGGACGATGAGGGACAGGAGATCTGGAGAAGGTCAGTTGATCAGTAGTGACTGACATGATACCCTGTGCAAAGAAATTACGTATCTTGTGTGACTTACGGGCAACCAGTTCACTGGGCTCTCTCAGGACCTCGCCTGGGTGGTGTCTCAAGGAGCGGTGTCACTTGTCGGGCACCCTGCTCACAAGCAGATGTTCCAGAAAATACAGTCCTGAGGCTTGTTTCCAACTTAGGAAATGGCTGCTTCAATATTTGCTGTTGATTAAGAACAGTAATGATTCTATTTCCTTTTTCTCCCTTTTTTTTTTTTTTTTAGTGAGAAAAGAGAACTCAGTTGGAGAAACTTGTTTTTTCAGAGATCTCACTTCCAAAACTTTTTCCTCGGAGTGGTTTAGCCTGTAATTTAAGAGTTTTTGTTTAATTACATTTTAAACTTCCCTCTCTTAATTACTTTTATATTTTTTTTTATTAACACCTAAATATGCTGCTATTTGGAGCACAAACAGACAGAGATTACAATTAACAGAATAATTACACTCTTTTTGTCAGTGTAACCTCATGGTACAAAAAGTATTACAAATCCATTTTAAAACATATTAAATGTTCATATTAATGAGGATAATAGAGAACAAGTACCAGCAAACTAAATATTGTTAATGATTTTGAGCTATTAAATTCATTACCATTTCCTTTCATAATAAAGTGGTTAGTTTCTAATTAGACCTTTTTTAACTCATCATTATTGAATTCATTACATTGTGTGCAGTTAACCCTTAAAGATCTGCCTGGGTATACAGACACAATTAAAAAATCATTTCAACAGCATATGAAGCCGATATGCCATTTGCAATCCTGCTTGTATTTTTGACAGTAGCTCCATGTACTTTTCTTCTGGTACATTTTCTTGACACATCATGCCTAGCAGCTTCTTAGCTGTCACAGCAGCTTCAGCAACACGTATGATGGAAACATGCTGTATTCATTTCATTTAATAGCGTTTAATGTTAAAACTAAAGTAGAACCCACTTGTTTGGCCAGGGAAAAAATATCCATCAGCTCACTAAATGGTTGACGTCAACAAGCTACTCTTCTCTGAGTGAAATCTGCTGAGAGTTGGGATGATTTTACCTTCCTCCTACAGAGACAGATATACTTGTCTATCTGGGTATCTGGTCTTTCTCTGCAACCGAGGTTGAAATCCAGTCCCTGCTAAAGCCCATGTCAAAATTTCTCTTGACTTCAAGGCACCCCTGACCTCATGTCCCAGCAGCTCTGAGGGTTTGCACCCCTCCTGGGGAGGGGGCACAGGCCACTGGACCCGTGTCTTGTCCCACATGTCCAATTGCTGGAGAGGGCACTCCTGGGGGCTAAATCAAAGTGCTGCTTTGCTTCTTTCTCCTCCCTCCAGTTCTCACTCCTTCAAAGGAATAAGAAAGTTGAGCCTTCATCTCTTAACCTCTTTCTTTTTTCTCCATGCACACTTTTCATATTTTTCTTTTTTTTTTCCTTTCTCAAAAAAAAGAAAAAAAACCCCCACCCTTTCAAGTTATAGCTATTTCAATAGCACAAAGATAGTTATTCTCCATATTGCTGGACCCAATGTGTAGCACTCCAGATCTTGCCTGGTCATGGCATGGCAATGTGGAAGGAGTGGGGCAGTAATCTCTGATCGGCAAAGGCCATTTTTGGAGCAACCCTGCCGTTGCAGAACTGGCTGTCGCAGTGCTGGCCGCTTCAGCAGCCAGGCGTGCATTGCTCAGGTTATTCACACTGAGCAACGCCACCAAGGAATAATTTTACTCAAGTAGGAAAGGCTTCGTGACACTTATTGCTACTGTACTTGATGACTGGAAGCTGGGCTGATGGATACCCTGCAAATCCAATAGATAACCGATTAGATATGCGTGTACTGTACGGCTCCGGAGAAATGCCACTGAGCCATTATTCAGATCAGGCCGTCCTCCTCCTGCCAATCCAAAGCCGTGCCTTTGCATACGTGAGATATGAGGGTACAGCTGTGGGCCTGCCGGTGGGCCAGCCGCAGCCCAGCGCTCCGCCTGGCTCAGGCACTGCAGCTGCACCACAATATATAATAACAATAACACTACATATTTGTAACCTCTGTTTTATTTAAAACCAGGTCTCTTTCACCTGTAAATAGCTAGGGTATAAATGTGCCTCACCAATCACATTGGACTATTGTATTATACAGTCTATTGAATGTTTTTGGCAGGCAAGAGCCCCTATGCTACTGTGTCCTTATTTTATTATTGTTTTGAGGGTAGAGCTGTGTGATTATCCATTCTTGCTTCAGGCATAGCAAGCCATCTGGAATGCTTATTAAACCCACAGGCAGATCAGAAGGATATAACTCTGATGATGTACATGTACATGGGCTGTACTACATCATCAGAGCATTGCTCCTCTGATGATGTAGTACACATTAGTGGGCCTAGATAATGGATTAGAACTAGCAGAGTGAAAGTTAGACTTTTTGAAGGATGGATATGGTGCTTTTTTTTCTCCCTCTGGGTAACTGCTGGCATAAGATGTGGAAAGGAAAATTTAAAAGTAAGCCAAGGAGGCTTCAAAATTTGTGAGTGCTCAGGTTGTCAATGGGGAGGGACAAGCAGTGATCGAGAGGCTTAAGGAGACAGCTTTTAAACCCTGAATTGTTGCGAAGAGGTCATATGTATGTGCCTGCAGGAGTGAAAAGGGACATTGAACATGTCCAGAAATAATGCCTGTTTTCAAAGCCTCCTTTGGTTGGTCATCACTGAGTGGATTTTTTGGTAGGACTTTGGCTTTTCATCATACTTCTGTACCACATCAAAAAAAATGACACTATGTTGTGACACATAGAACTAGTTTTTCAGCAGTTTCCAAGTTTATGCTCATCACATATTTGCAAGTACTATTTAGAAATAAGCTTTTCAAATGAACGAAGGATCTGATCATCTTTCAGACTAGCCATGTGTCTTCTCTTCTAAGTACAAAATAAAATCAACATCAGTAAAAAAAAAAACCTAGAAAAATCTGGGCACTACGTATGCAATGTAGGTGAATGGAGGAATAACTGTTTGCATGTCTGTGGAGTTCTAAATATAATTTCTATTTCTCTTTGTTCATAACCCTTCTTGCAACAGTTTTTAGAGGTAGCTGATATTTGTCTAATCATGGAAAGGTGTTTCGTGTCTAAACAAAACCTTTTCCTGTGGAAGCTGGAAAGGTTCATAAAAGTTAGGTCATTCAGTCAGGAAACTGAAACAGTGCTATGCAATTTAGATAACAAATTGCACACTTTAAATATCAAACTGTAAATATCAAGTACTCAAAAGAATATTGAAATTTTTGAGCAACTCCAAAGAGTAACATCTGTGTGTCCAGAACTTTCAAATAGGAGCCACATATAGTGAGCATATGCTCTAAAAATCACTGCTGTAAAGTAAGGCAAATGCCTGTTTTAACAAAGGCAAATAGCAAGCATGTAAAGGTATGGATCACATTAATCCTTTGGATGTCTTGGTTTTAGCCACTTTTGTCAACATCCTAAATATGGGCTGCGTACATCTGCATATCTGAGTGAAGTGTGCAGTGTGTGGGGGTAGATGCGCATTCTCAAACAACAACGTATTATTTTGGGTGCAGAATGGCAGTACCGTAGCAGCAGTAGTGTAATTGATTTGCCAAAATTTTTACTTTAAGGGGACTGTATAGCTTTCTGTTTTGATGGTGACCAGACTGTTCTGGAGGTGTAAGGGAGAGCTACTAAAAATTCTCAAATGGAAGTGTTGTGTTCATAAGTTACATGACTGTGAACTGACAGTTTCTCTTTTTACAGATTTTGATATTTTTCTCAGTACACATAGCTGAGCCCCAGTTGTGACCGTCACATGCTTCTCTTTACCTGGGCTTGATGGCCGTTAGGAGAGTTTGCTCTCCCTTTCTCAGCAAATATCTGGAGAAGTTTCTATTTCATTCCCATGAATGGAATAGAAAGAAACTTGGAAAACTCTTCCCTCCCACTGCAAATCTGACTGCGCTTGTTTGGATAGCCCATGTTAGGATAGCTCCTAGGTAGAAAACTTGGCAGGAGGTTGTTGCATGTGTGTTGGTTTCCAGGTTTGTACCCTTCTTAGTGAAGCATCCAGCTCCTGCTCTTTTTCCAGCCTTCCTTCTCTTCTTCCCCTCGGTGCCTTACCATATTTCTGCTCCCAGGCGCACCCTTCCCCCTCTCACCCATGAAGTGCTCTCTGACCTCTGGAGTTTGCTTTCTTGCAACCCACTGCAGGGCTGTTGCTTTCCTCCAGCAAAGTCTGCTGTGTCCCCTGCTAACCTGCCTGTGCCAGTTTGTTTCTTTCCCTGCTACCAGTTGGTCCCCAGCTCCAGCTCGCTGGGGAAGGAGATGACAAACTGTCACTTTCTCAAACACCCTCTCCTCCACCAACTACTCTTAAAGAGGCAGTGGGATAAATGAAATACAGCATTCGAAAGGCTCAACTCCTCCAGAAAATATTCCACCCACAAGTGGGGAGCTTCAAAATCCATTCCTAGCGGTTAATGCTCTATCCTAAATGACATAGCTTTTCAGTAGTGACATGTGCATTGATCTGCATTACAAAAATAAGAGAAATAGCACTTCTTTTCAGCAGCAGATAATTACCAGCATACATCAGGTTCCCTCCTGCTGATACCCACAGGGTGGAGGGGATGGGAGTGGGCATTAGGTGGAGGGGATGCAACCAGCTTACACGCCTAGCCAGATAAATAATATTGATTGGGATTTGTGTAGAGCCCCAGTGACACCCCTCCTTGCTGGTTTCATTAGCCACAGGGGTACATTCGCTACAGTTACACGATTTCACCCCAGTCATGTCTTCCACACAAAGGTGCTAGTTAGGCTACGAGCAGAAGCAAGCTGGGAACTGAGAGGTTCTTCAGCCCTTATCGGAAAAGACCAGAGACAGGTGGTGATGGCCCTGGTGGAAGAGCGGGTGAGTTATGGAACCAACACGTGTAAGAAACCCTCCCACCCTCTCTCGGGGGGGGCGTGCAGGCTCCCCAGTGTGAGTGTAAACCCACCCCCCTTTCCCTGCCACTGCTGTGCACACACATAGTTTGGAGGCTTAGGAGCCAGGGGAGGTAATTCCCAACGACTAATTGCAGATTTTTGTAGTCTATATGAGGAGGCTGCATGCACTGTCAGGGCGAGGGTCTGCCTTAAGTGCTTGAACGGTCCCGCTCTCTGTGGCTTGGCTCTGGGTCCAAGTGAGAGGACCTGGCACACGCAAATTCAGATGTGCAGAAACTTCTGAGCTCCTCTGCAATGAATCTATGTCAGGCAAAAGACACTTCAATTTTTAGTGAGCGAAGAGGTGCCACTCATCAGCTGCCAAATGCCTGCACTGTGCTCCGGCAGGGGAAGGGCCTTTACTCAACTCGCCTCTCTCTGGGGCAGATGTCTACAGAATCAGCTCTCAATTCTCATTTTCTGGCTGAACCATCGGTACACAAAAACTTCATTTTCACAGGAGTGCTGGAAAAACTGCAGTTAGTAGGGAGAGGCGCTGCTGCTGTGTACGTGGGACTTTCCCATTTCTCACTTCATAGTCTGTCATTCTTTAGAGGCAAATAAAGCCCATTGGCAATGGGACTCAGAGTGCACTCTGGGTCTGAACACGCTTCAGTGTGTTAGATCGACTGCATTTCCTCTCATCAGTGAATGCAATCTGCCGTGAGAAAGTTTTACTGTCTCTAGTCCTTATGAAAACATTCTTAGATAATTGAGACATTCCCAAACAATTAGAATAACCAGATGTGTCTGTTATTTGTAATTACCTGAACATGAATTCTTTCTTCAAGAACAGTTCCATTTTTGAGCTTTTTGAATTACTCTAGATAATGGATAGGAAGATTAACTCCTCTGAAAAGTAATCTGTGGTATGTACCTAGTGCATCTCATTCTGATGCAAAATCACCTTGTCCCAAAATTGAGTACTTTGGCTGAAACAATGTATGCAATGAACTTTCTAGTTCTGCTGTAGTTGTGGTCTGCAGTGCCCTTGCATGTGACACCATGGGGTGAACTCCAGGTTTTAAAGTCTACAAATGACCTATGAAGAAGATGCTAAAATGATCACTTCAAGCAGGGAAAATTGCTGAAGGCTCGAAAATGGTTTCACAAACCACTTCGTTAAGTAGCACAGTTTGAATAAAAGGGCTTTTGCACATGCTGCATTTGCACCTAGAGCTTCTGCAACATTTTCATTCTACAAAGCACCCAGCTTTCACTGCATCACAGCACAGGAGGCAAAGGAGCTCAAAGCATCCCTGACACATTCACAGTGTAAGAAATACACCTCTACATTTAGTCACATTTTCTTCTGGTGCTTCACTATTAAGTGCCCTCAAAATTGTTATTTTTAGGGCAGTAGCCATGACTTTTTGTTGCAAAATGTGTGTTTTTGAAATATCACCCCCTCCCCACTTCATCAAACAGAGCTTGAAGGCATCTTGCTCTGCCTTCCGGGCTGTCCTGCGGACAAGTGTTTCACCTAGACATCCCCACTTCTCCCCTGTATGACGGGCTGTTTGTTTGCAGCTCCTTAAATTCAGCCCCTTATTCCCCTGAGGGACCGTAAGTCAGTTGTCCTTCCTACACCAAGGGTCGTAGCTTGCTCTGCTGTGCTCATTATTCCTAAATCAGTACCATTACATCTTGTGGTCCTTCACTGAGGTTTACTTTGCTGACTTCCTCCAAATCCCTTCTGGTCCTTGCCGAAGCATTTTCTCTGACTGCAAAGTGGAGCACTGTTGCAGCTCAGGGCAAAGTTAAGCTCAGTGTCTCCCTCATTCCCTCCGGTGCTGTGTACACACCATGATGCTTTTCCAAGTATACAGTAAACTCACTGGTCCAGCAGAAAATAGAGACCTGTATTCTTTTCCGGGTTATATTTCTTCTGGGTTAATGAGTTGCTTTGGCTCCCTGTATGGGTATGGAGGTGCCCAGGCTTGCAAAAGAGAGGAAGAAGGACCAAGGACCAAGAGATGCTGATGAGGACGAAGATGTATTGGTAGGGCTAAAAGTAAGCAGCCATGCTTGTAAATCTCCTTAGGTGTGTTGTGTGATTTTTTTCTTTGTCTCTAAAACCAAACCTTTCCATCTCTCTCTCTCTCTCCCTCTCCCGACAGCTCTACCAGTCTGCTCAAGGTTTTTCCCAGCTAGCTTTAAAATTTTCAGCATCCTGAGGCAGTCTTATATCCTATTACTTATCACAGCTGTTATCCTCATCTTTGGTACATATCTTACTGCTTATGTTTTTGTCATCTGATACCTGGGCACCGTAAATAGGAAGGTAGGGAGCATCCAAGTACCATGTATCTTCTCTTCTTTTCCTCTCCTGCTTACTCTGCTTTTTCTATACAAGTTGATTGTTGTACTTGATGTACAAGTTCATTGTTGTCTTCTGTCCTCATAACTTCCCCTTGTTCTGTACTTTTACCTGTGCTTATTATTCACAGTGGTAATACCAGTGGTGACAATGTCACCTTCAATTGTTCCAAGAAAAGTTTTCTGAAAAAAAAAAAAAAAAAAAAAAAAAAATTCTTGCCTGGTGCTCTACGAACACTTGGTGACTGGTGAGCTCAGTATAGTAATTTTTTTTTCCTTGAAGCTCATTCAAACCTTCTGTCTTTCTCTTGACAGTTTTGCCCTGGGCACTGTTATCTTTGTTGTCCCAAAGGAATATCCTTGGATCTGTTAGTCATGTATGTATCAACTGAGACTTCTGTCACCATCTTCCAGCCTGCTGAGGTCTTAAAGATCACAGCATTGATTTGATGCTGAGAATAGCTGAGCCTTAAAGATGGGTTGGAAGACTAGTGAGAAATGCTTATTTTTACTCCTGCTGACTAGTTAGAAGGTCTACTGAGTCTGAGCTAAGCGTCATCCACTCTACTGGATACAGTGAGTTATGACAACTTTGCCCAGATATGAAGAGTATGTGGTAGAATATATCGTTGTTAAACAGCCACCTCCTTCCTCCTCAGAAAAGTGAACGGCATCATTCTGTTGGTACTTAGGAGGCACTGGTGTTTTCAGGAAGGTCTGAACACTTTTCATCCTTGGCAAATGTAAAGCAGGATTTCTGATGTGGGGAGGCAGTTCATTGCTGATTTCTTCACCAGGTTCCTTCAGGCCTGATTCTCTTCAATCAGTTGTCCTTTTTAGGTCCATGGGAGCATTCAACATCTTCTGGATGGCCAAAAAGTACATTGGTAGCAAAGGGGATTAAGGAATTTAGTAAATTTTCCAAGAGACCCATGTTTTATTGCATCCTTGTCTCCTTGCTTCCTGTGGCTTTCCCAGGTCTGTTTGACTCGTGCCTCTCCAAGCTCCATCTGTGCTTTAATAGAACAGTCTCCCTTATTAAAGCATTCCTCAGAGCCCCCAGTACCACAAGCTACTTCTGTCATTGACTATCTGTTTGTTAGGTAGCCAGGCCTAAATTTCTCGTGGCAGTGAATGTATTCTGTGTTACAGCAAGTAGCATGCACCTTTCTTTTGCATGGTCATTTTGTTGGTTAGTCTATAGCTTCATGTGTCAATCTTTTGAGCTGAACTATGTACTGATGGGATAAGAAGGAGTCTTATCTGGAGCAAACCGTGTGCTGAAGTTTGCCTTCCGGTGAACTAAGACTTGAAAAAGACTGGCTAGGGAATTCAGGAGTGGCTTGAAGACCTATAATGAAATAGAGAATTACAAAAAAAGATTTAATTTTAATAGTATTGTGCGTGAGAGTGAGAGGGAGAGGGAGAACTCTGAAGTCTAGTCACATGGAACCAAAATATAAGGGAAGGGAGGCAGAGGTAGAAGATAATTGTGCTAGGTCAAAAAGATTGCAATGAAATGTAATAAAGAAAAAAAATGACAAGGCAAAAGCATGAACCATGAAGCACAAAGCAGGCTACCAGTCAAGTGTTTGTTCAGATTGCGTATACTTGGTATTGGGGCAAGAATAAAGCATAAAGGGGAAGGAAAGGAAATCAGTATTGGGAACCTAAAATTATTTATCTAACTACTAAAGAGTTGCTTTTCTTCCCCTTTCTTGGAGTTTTCGTTAAAATCTGTGACTGGGTTTATTTCCCAAGAGTTTCTGAGTGTCTCTTTGTACTAATGGTAAAGCAGACATCGTGGCCCTATGGTGAGCAGTGCTGAAGGTGTGGCTGGAGGTGCCCAGAAAAACAAATCCAAGGAATATGGACCTGTATCCAAATCTAAATGTTTTGTCAGATGCAAGTTTGTCTCAGGGAAATTCAGTCCTCCCAGGAGTGCTTCTAGAGAAGCACTAGCGGATTTGGAAGGGCTGTGAAACCTGCTTCAGACTTGGAGCTTCCCATTTCCAGGTAACTCCAGTCCTTCAGACTGCTTGTGCAGTGTGTTTCCTCTCTCTGCCCGACAGACTCCACAGATATAAAATGGTAGTTTACAGACCCTACCTCGTAAATGCATGGTGCAATTAACTGCCTGTTATTTTCAAACATGTAGAGTCATGAGGGGGAGAAGCTCAGCAGGACTGAGCCAAGGGTGGCTGAGGACAGCACTGGCAACGTGGGATGCTCCTGAGACCCTGCACAAACAGTATTCAGACCTGTTTACCCAGCCTGCCCTCACTGCAGATCTTGTAATTCTAAATGAATATTTTAAGCAAAGGGAATTGTGTAGATTGTTAGAGTAGCTTATTAGTTTTTAAAAATTCATGTTTTTTAAATTCCTAGTATTATTTTCCCTTTGCTTTAAAGGAAAAAAAAAAAAAAGGAGGGGAAAAATCTCTTTTCAATAAGGGTTTAATTGTCTGTTTCATTTGGAAAGTGCTCTGAATTGAAACTCCCCTATCCACAGCGCTACCTGAGCTCTTCACAATTTTCTTCTTTTGAAGTGTCTGTTGTACAGTTTGTCTCACTTTCAAGCTCTTAGCTAGAACTGGACATTTGCAGCCAGATGGAGGCATTTAAACTAAATATCGTGCTATGGACTTGTCAGGCTCGAATATTCATTAGGGCTGTGCTGATGCTAAACACTCCTGACCATCAAAATGAAGCTAAGGGCAAGACTCATCTCATATCACTTTAGCCATCTAAAGGCTAAGCTTCTTCTTTAATCACTATGACATTGCCAAAGGGAGATCTATCAAACTGAAATCTATCTATCTCACCGATCTTAGGCATTTTTGACCAGGACGAGTCTCCCTCTGGGATTGCCCAGTGCACTCTGTTAATGATGGGCTTGGACTGGATGCCTCCCATTTACACAGCTCAAGCCATGTGAGATGAAGCCCAAGCCACAGAGCTTTAGATGGATCTCCAGCTGTTGGATTAGCGTGTTACGTTGACTGAACTGGACTCAAATTTTCAGAAACAGAGTCTGGAAGTAAGTTGGAAGTCAAATGAATGGAGGCTGTGGGAAGGTACCCAAAGTGAAGGTTAACAACGCTTGCTCTGAAGTGCTAAGCTCATTCAGAAAGCTATGTAATTGGAATACAAATCCCTAGTGCTGAGACACACACATGTTGACTATGAGGGGGGCAGCTGCTGCACCAGGCAATCATATTTTTAGTGTACTCCGAGTTTTAGAGTAAGAATTTCTCAGCTCTTAAAAAAAATTGCAACAAAAGTAGTTCCTTTTTATTTTTAAAACAAAGGCTCACTGCAGATGACTGCTTGGATTATACCACTCTATACTATACAGGCTAAAGCAAAGGGCATTAACATTAGCCCATTGAATGTAGGCTTGCAGATCAGATGAGGCTCTTTCACTGAATTTCCCCTTGCATCTTTCTTATGACCTTACCTCTTGGTTTGGGAGATGCCTGGACTAAGAGCAAACTTTTTTTTTTTTTTTTTTAAGATTCTGGAGAAACATTTATATCCATCAATAAAAAATATGCTTTACCTGGAGTACCTTGGGATACAGAAATTTGGTCTTCTATCCTTTTTCATTAACTGTCTTGAAGCTTAGTTTTGAAAATGAGGTACACTTAGTGTTATTAATGATATGGCAGATGGGGCTGCCTTGTAATAGGTGGTAAGAACAGACACCTGAGTCTGGCAGAGTTGTGCAGTAGGGGACAATAATGACTATGAGTGGTAAATCAATTAAACGACAGATAGTTCACCTGCTCACCAAAAACTCAAAAGCCAAAAAAACTCAAAAAAACTTGTGATAGAGTTGATGCCCTGGAAACACCCTGTTGTGCTGGCACACAGGAGTACCAGCAGTGGAAGACAATTTAGGAGATTAAAACCCCTCTGCTGTTACTATCAGTACTCAGGTACATTGTAGAAATGTCCCTTCTGATACTTCTTAAAAACTGTCTAGAAGGCACGAAAAATATTCTAAGCCTCTTAACAGGGAGAAAATAACATGTGGGAGAGAAAGATCAAGGATGTGCATAAAAATATATTTAAGATGCTTCTGATTGAAATGTGAAATACAACTTTTTTTATTTCTGATGCTGCAAAGTGCAGCATCTGTGGTGGCAGCAAGGCTGTGAAAGGGTTGTTTTTCCATTAAGGGTAAATAAAATGAGGGTAAAAATTTTAAGTTGAGGAATTCTCTGCTGCTGGAAGGCAAATTACTACATGCACTACTACAAAAGAGGAGGGGTAAACAATACAATATGCTGCGAATTGCGGATGCGTGTGCAGTAATGCCGTGAATACATTAACTTCCCGCGTTGTCAAGGCAAGTGACAGCGGCTGACTGAAATCCAGAAAGGAGCTACTGTCAGCGTGGCACTCGCCCGGGCAAAGTCACATCGCTCCTAATAACAAAGTCTATTCTGTTTACATCTGACATGGTGATCGAGAGGCTCTCGTGTGGGGAGTTTTATTTATTTTGACCCAGGGAAGTCCACCGAGCTGCTCAGTCAGGCTCCAGCCTCCTGCCACTGCAATTAGACAAACTCATCCACGCTGTGGCTGAAGGACTCATCAGTAGGATTGAGTTATTCTGCACCTCTCTTTCCTGCTAACTTTTTTGTCTTCCTGGTGGCCTTTCCTGTAGAAAGGGCAAAAAGAAATTTACAGGAGTAAATAAAAAAAGCTCTTTTCGTGCTGTGCCCCGGATGCTCTGGCCATTAGTGAAGAAAGGTTATTCCGTGAGGGGCAGCGAGTCACAGAAGTCTGTAGTTTGGTGCCTACAACTGTGCACCAGGCTGTGCAGAAAAGGGATGGCGCAGCCCCAAGTTGCTCTTTCCTTGTGCTGTGCATGTCCCCAAGAAGACCCTTGGAAGGCTAAATCAGTAAATTTAGTCTGTGTTCCAGTTTGATTAAGGTAGGTCTGTATGTGACTTACCCTGTACTGAACATATCCAAGGCAGGAAGGTAAACATCCCATTGTGCTGGTTTTGATGAAAGAAAATCCTGGAAAACGTTGTACTTGTCTAAGAAAACTGCCAGAGGCAGATTATTAGGTCTGAATTAAAATGCAGACAAGATTCATTAAATTGTTGACCCTGCCCCCTCCAAAAAAAAGTCAGGTTGCCATCTTAAATTGACAGCATTAGAGACAAATTATGTGCGCTGATTAATAAGTGTGGGCTAAATGATGACTCGGAGAGCGGGTGGAGTGCTGTGGGAAGGGAGCGAGGGAAGGAGCGGAGGAGGTGAAAGCCATCCTGCCTGCTGGGATGGGGCAGCACTGAGGGGTGAGGGGGGCGAAGGCCAGTCTCTGGGGGGCACATGCTCCCCTGGGACAGCAGTGGTGGGCATCAACAGTGAGCTCAGGAACAGTGTTACCCCTTTTCTTTGGGGTAGGGGGAACTTTTCATTAAAAAAAAAAGGATGAAAAAAAAAAAAACAACAAAACCCTGCAGGGGTTAGATTTAAGCAAGTTAAATAAGAAAGGTATGGTAAGTAAGAGACTTGAGAAGCCAATTTCTATCACATGGGGGAAAAAATACTGACCATTTTACCATTCTGGACAAAAAAGGGGAAGAGCTCGCGTAGCAGTGTGTATATTACAAGACATAATTCACTGGAAATACTATGACCGGTAGGTACATAAATAGCAAAATGAAAGTTATTAGCATGTTAATTTTACTAACCCTTTAACCTATTGATTAGCCAAACAGAAGGAAACAGCATCTTTTCATGCACATTTTTTTCCCTGCCTTTCATGTAATTGGATTCAAATTCACATCTGTAGCTACTAAACCAATGTTTTCAACCTTTCTTCTATACCTCCCCACCCCCAACTGTTTAACCTCCCATCTCCAGCTCTGGCATAAATGTAAGCCTTTATTTGTGAATATTCCGATAAGCACTTTGCCTCCAACTATATTGTTCAAGTACCAGCATCATTGTTACAGCTGTAATTGTTACTATCAAGACACAGTTCTTTGTAATTAGAAAGTCAAGATGGTATTCAGCAGTATGGCAGCACAGATTCTCATTTGTTAGGCTATTAGAAAAAAATGTTTACAGAGAAAACAGTGTCATTGTTTAGTGCTCTTAATTGACCATCTGCCTGGTAAAGAAATGTCCAAAGAAGGATAAATAAGGCTATAGTACACTTATTTATTTATTTTCTCTGTGCAATGAGTAAATTAGGAAAAGCAACAGCAGATCCAAACTAGACAAGACATTGCTAAATCAGGCTGCAAGTGAAATCATGTCATGAATACATTAACTTTTATTTCTCTCAGTGTCAAGACTTGTGTCTGCATCTTCCTCAAAGTTTGTTGGGAAGAAAAAGGAGGCCAGATCTTGGTGGGCACTGTGGAGTTGACAGCATTCATCTTTTAACAAAGTCAAGCATATGCTGCTTTGAGTGCGGCATCTTTGCATGCTCAATGACGTGTTTAATGTCACCTTTCCCACTGTAAATCATCCCTGAGTAAATCCACAAGGGAGTGTGGTACTAGGAATTAAGCAGGAGAGAAATAAAATTCATGACCATGTGGTTCTATCTCAGGGAATTTGGTACGTATTGACAAGAGAGATTCACACCTGACGGGGCCGAGAGCTAATTTGTAGTAGGGCTGTTTATCTTCTGCCTGAAAGGAATGCTTTTTCATATTTCATGTGCATTTTCCTCATCTCTCTGTGTGTATATGTTTGTGATTTAACATGGCTAAGGGTGCGTCTGGTTTTGCTGCTTGGGAAAAATGTAGTTTCAAATTGCGGGCTAATCCAAAATTCTGTTCTGTTCCTATGAAAAAGTAAAGGAGGGGTATTTAGGTTTTCAAAAACCGGATTCAGTGTTTTCGTTGCACAAGGCCCTGTCTTAAGTAGGGAGCATTTGAACTGTTCTTGCAGCATTTGTGTACAGTTTTGAAATAAGATATGAAAAAAAAAAAAGTATTACCATGCTAAACCAATATGGTAAATGACCAAACCCATCTTTTGTACTATTTGTCTTCCTACATTCCAGGTGGAAATAATCCAGTACATTTAAATGTTGATTTATTACTGTGTAGAGAAAAAAAAAAGCAATAGAAGGAAAAAAAAAAAAAAAGGAAAAAGAAGAATGAACTAAAAAAGTAAGAATTACATTTAAAAATAATAAACTCTCAAAACATTACTTTCCAGTTTCGATAGGCACCAAGAGCACTGGTTAAGGGTAGCCCTGCTTCTACCTCCACCATGGTTGCTGCAACGGCTGTAAGGAGGTGCAGCTGCTCCTTGGGTGGTGATTAGCAGTGTGACGATGATGACAATGCCCTGGTAGGTAAAATTTCCCAATGCTTAAAAAACTCAGTGTTTTAGTCATCAGCTCTCACAATGACAAATGCACTAATGACTCAAAGGGCATTTTGTTTTCATAAAAACACTCCTTTGCTGATGTCTTCTTATTCCTCGGGTACGTCCCTTGTCCATTTGTTCCTTAATGAAACCTCCTTTTGTTCTGTCTCCCCTGACTCCAGAATTAAATACTGACTGTAATCATTTTCATTTCTTTTTCCTCCTTTGGTACTTACTCTTGTGCACAGCCTCTTTTTGAGTTCTCAGGGAGTACATCAAAATCTTGGTTTTCTGCCTGATTGCTTTTGAGAAGGGGTGATAGCTAATGGAGTCTAGCTATCATTTGTCTTAAAAACACCAACATGTAATACATTGCTTCTAAATATAAAATTGTCTTTCCCTCCCGTTTCTGGATGTCTTTCATTAGTGCCAACTGCATTTTTTCAGAGAGCGATGATCCACCTTTTTACTAATTTTTTTCCTTCCAATAGGGCGTATAATAACTTCCGTCAGCAGGTGCGGGAAGGTGAGAAGTGCGCGGGGCTTTCAGGGTACTGCATGTATTTCCTGAGCTAAAGGCACTCAAATTTATGAGGTCCAAGATGTTTCTTGTGTATCTTTGAGACTGGAACCAAGGGATGTAGACACCCAAGCCTACCAAGACAGAAAAGCATGTCCAGATAGCCTCCTGCTCACACGTTCTGGCAGAGACTGACATCCCCATATATAATGCATAGTTCACTTACTGCTATTTCAGTTTAGGTAGTGGTACGACTTCTTCAAGGTGCTTTTATAAACTGCATCTGTACCTGTTTCCCCAGCACCAGAGGTATGTGCTAGCACCTGTATGTCAGCACGCTCCTCGCTACGTTGTGTGCTCATATGTGGAGCCTTGTGCCTGCGTTTTGTCTGCGTGTGCTGAGGAGTACCGAGAAGAGTAAGTGGCTCAGAAAAATCTGATTGACACCAGTAGTTTTAAGCTCATGCATGTCTAGCTACTTGTTCAATTTGTTTAGTCCAGTGGTCTCCTTTATTAGGAGCCTTAGGGTTTTTCTTTTGATTTGGCAGGATGATTATAATGAGAGCTCCTTAGTGCTACTACACCAGGGTATCTGCCCACTTGCTCTCAGCCTCTGTTGTATAGCTTGTGATTAATGTAAAACAGTCAGATGCCCTTCAGATCATTTGAATTTGGGTATTCTATTATAAACACCAAAAGCGTGCCGACCGCACAAAGCACTCGGTGGTACCAATTAAAGACAGCGTCGTTCAGAGTTGGCACTTCTCATGCTGCTACCTTTTTTTTTTCTTTTTCTCTTTGCATGGCAGATCTTTTCCATGGCAGTGGTGGGCCCTGTATCGCCGTGCACCTGTGCCATGCTCCAGCCCCAAGGCATGACTTCCTTGGCTGGTGGGGAAACACCTTGCTTTCTGCTCTTGCTGCCCAGTTTCTGTCCCCCTGAGCTACCCTTTCACCTGGCCAGATGTGAGCAATGGGGTTTGGGTACAATATCTGTTCACGTCATCATACAGGAATGGGGAGTATTGCCGGGACTGCCCCTTGCAGAAAGTCCCATGGTGTCCCTTCTCTGGTGTTCTGGTGGCTCCAGGCTGCCACAGTGGCCACAGTGGATCATTTTCAGTATTTCATGGTAAAATCCCAGCTTATTGACATTACCTTTTTATTCCAGTCAGTATTCCAAGTATTCCTTGAATGTCACAAGTGACGAGCTGGATTAGTCACAAAGTGTCCAGTGTTAAATCCTATTTACATGCAAAAGTTGTGCCAGCTTACCCTGTGGTTAAATCAGTGCAAACCCCTTCTGTGAGGACTCTTCTAAACTAATGAGAATGACCTCCCATAATTTCTTTAATTAAAGAACAACAGCAACCTAAATCAAGATAAAACATGCTTCGTATTAAATAAGGTTGGCCAAGCAAATGGTTTTGCATTGCTTGAAATGCTGGCTACATTTTTTGGACTGACTGAATTATGTGAGTGCTTTGGGCAGAGTAAGTCTCAGCTCTGGTTTCTGAGCTGCAGAATTGGTCAAGCAGATGCTGCGGTGGAGGTGGGTGTGTTACACCTGCCCCCGCAGAAGTCAACAGCAGTTTTTTCTTTGCCTTTGCAGTGGCCAAGGTCTCTCTCCAATGTACACATTTTGTGTCAAGTCCCACTTCCAATATCGCACAAACTCATATAAAATGTCTGGATCAAGACAATGGTTTATTTTTCATGAAAGTTACTCCCCCCCACACCACTGCTCTGTTTGTCAGAAAGGAATAAAATTGCACCATACAAAAGCAGAGAGAAAAATCTTTTATTTCTGAAATTTTACCTTCCGGAGACAGGCTTTTTCTTGCATAAGACTCCCCATAAATCTGGAGTCTCATAACTTTGATCTATTCACCCTCCATCTACAAAATATACTCCAATCACACTTCTTACTTAATGGACTATAAGGAATTGAGGAACCCTAGCGTAAGAAAAAAAAAGTACTGATTTCTTATTTCTCTGCTCATTTCTGCCAAAACCTGACCTTTAAAAGCTACTTAGATGACACTTTCAGTTGTGAAGGTGATGGCTATTCTCCTTTCTTTCATTGCTGATTCAGGAAACCGCTGAGAACAGAAGTAGTGTTGTTTCCCATCCAACAACAACAATCATCTCATCAAAAATCTTGCAACTGTCTAAGATCATCTTGTGTATCTCAAGATATCCTCTTCTAGTCGAGCTCTTTTCTCAGTCTGTCCTGAGAGATGATTATTCAACTGCTTTTCACAGACCTAAGCCCTTCACTTGCTCAAAACGCCTTTTCTCACAGGGGTTGGTGTCTCCCCATAGGACTCCCCCCATCAGGGCTTACAGCCTCCTGGAAGTGGCTCTGTCTCCACCAAAGCTGACCAAAAAAGTTGTCTCATGAGGCTACGGGACGTCACTGGTGTT
The DNA here is from genome assembly GCA_013399475.1 of Chauna torquata. Taxonomy (NCBI): domain Eukaryota; kingdom Metazoa; phylum Chordata; class Aves; order Anseriformes; family Anhimidae; genus Chauna; species Chauna torquata. The sequence continues at coordinate 466,684 of VXAL01002945.1, forward strand.
TGCTGTGTCCGTGTCTTACTGTAACAAGAACCTTATAAACGTAATCATTCAGATTAATCCTAGCAGAAAATGTGGGCAAAACTGGAATGTGATTTTCTTCTCAATCAATATTATGGAACTTTCCACCAATCTTTTAATAATGTTTTATTCATGGATGAAAAGATACTAGAGTCCCAGTATATTACAGTTACTCATGTTTAGACCTGTAAATGAACCCAAAAATAATCGCAGTATTTTGTTGCCTGCGATGTGTAGAGTATACACTCAGCTTACTAGCATATAAATTAAAGATAAACTGCATTTAATCCCATTAAGCATTAAAATGTAAGCAAACAAATTGACTAGCAAAATATAGTGGGATGGCAGAAAAAGAAAATAAGCTCAGAAAATAATTGGTTCTAAGGAAGTTAATGAAAGTTTGTAGTATGCTTTTTATATGAATAGAGTTCAGAAGAGATTATTTTTTTGAAGTGTAACTCACAAATCTCCCGTATCCACAATAGATCTTTTGTTAACTGTACCTGCACATTTATTGTGTATGACAGCCTAATAAAATGAAGTCATTTTAATAAACATTGTATCAGAATATCCTATCTTCTATGTGGCAATGCGAATTTCCACTACTGAAGGAAACATTTAACATTCTCACCATTTTAATACTTTTAATAAATATTTGCAATTCCTGTGATAATGCATAATGGCAGAAAAATGCATTGCCTCCAAAATTTATGTGGCTGCTGGCAGGTGGCCATTTTCCAATTTTCTGTCTCACTAATATACATTTATTATGTATTTCTAAGGGCTTTTTTTTTTTTTTTCAGTATTTGGCTTGCCATAAAATTGCTATTTCTTTTACAAGAGAAAGCACTTGTGACAAAGAAATTCCAATTGGACCTAAAACTGACAAATGGACATCTGCTGGCCAAGCCAGAGAAGAAAAGCATTTGCCCAGCATTCATCTCAGTTTGATCCCTTCCCATGAGCCAAAGCCACAATACATTTGGATCAGAGACTCATATTCCAAACTGATAACAAGAATCAGTTCTCACTTAGTAATATTTTCTGAAGTGTGACATTGCATTGCATCATGTTACGCATGACATGACATGAAATAACATAACTTTACATGATGGGTTATGACATAGGGAAGCAAGATGTAAATTAATATTATACATTACGTTTTGTGTGTGTTTTTTTTTCTTTTTCTAGATTGCTGGATCAGGGCATATAACGAGCTGCAAGTGGGCTCTTATATGCTGGCTTTATACAACAGCCATCGTTATGGTATCTGAGCATCCACCAGCAGATAATTAAGCCTCTATTGACAGCTGAAATCCTTGAATCTTTCAATAAGCATGTATCGTTCTCTATATTTAAGTAGTAGTATTCATTTGAAGAGCAAGGGAGCAGTGACTCTCTAAGTATGAAGCATAAACAGACAGGCAATAAGAAGTGGTAAAACTACTAAAATGACATATACTTATCCTCTAAATGGAAGGAAACTGATTTTGTAAAACTCTTTATTGCATTCATAACAAAGCAGGAGATATCCTATATCACAGTGCATGTGCTTCTCGAAGATCCTTTCTGGTAGCAAATGATGTTCAGAGAGTGCGATTTGTTATCAGAGAGCTATTTACGATGACCAAGATAGAAGGGCACTGAATAAATATCTATAGCTCTTGGGAACTGAAACATGATGGTGCAGTAGATGGAAAGAAATATCTCAAATAAGCAGAGGAACAGAACCGCCCAACCAAAAGTGACTGTAAATTCAGGAGGTTTTTCTTTTTTCTTTTTTCTCTTTTCTTTTTTCTTTTTTTTTTTTTATTATTATTTTTTTTCCAAAGCTATGAAGCAACAGGATAAGCCAAACTAATTAAATACTGTAATGGAAGGGGAAAGATTACTATGTGCCTAAGCAGGAAGTAGTAGTGTGTTTTGTACTTTTTTCTTAATGTGCTTGAGGGATTTTTTTTTTTTATAAGAGCTATATAAAGCAAGACCAACTAGGAGGCCTTTTCAGACTTCCCTGCCAATGAAACCTGGGGCACTTCAATAGTATTACTTTCTATTGTTGCTGATACGTAAAGCAACGTGTTGCCACTGAAAGAGTCCGATTCTGTTGAGAGGACCCGTTATATGCAGCATCGTGAAAATGAAACTTGGGCTACCTACATGTTATTAGAGTAGTGAACACCTTCCCTTGCCCCTACCCTCTGACTGAATTAAATATTCTCGTCTGCGATGCACACTAAAACCAGGAATGGTCTAGGAAGTAATTGCACCAGGCACCAATGCATCATGGGTGACCTATGGTCAGATTTTCAGAAGTTCTGAGCACCTGAGGTTTCCAACAACTTCGGAAAGAAAATACGTGGATAGTGCCCTGGCATCAGGAAGGTGGTGTTTCAGGGTCTGATAGCTAAAGCCCTGTTTGTATCTTGGTGCCCTGGAAAGCATTTCTGTGACAGGAGACAGCACAGCTTATTGACCATGTGGATGACATGCATAGAAATTAAAGATTGATGGCTGGCTTGTAATGAATTAGGAGTTAAAGGTACAGAGTGTTTTTCTTATATATAATTTATATTTATCTGCTGTCAGACTGCATTCCACTTATCCTGGCTCTGTTCCAAGAATGCATTAGCATTACTGCAATTAGTGTGAGAAAAATTAGGTTTCTTCAATCTGTATTTCAATAGGACTTTAGGACCTCTGCAGCAGGTGACAGGATTTCTTGCCAAGATGCACAAATAAATGGACCATTATTGAGGCTGATTTCTGATGCTGATTTGTGCTCTTCCTCTTCTCCATCTATTATTTTTCTCTGATTAAACTAATTCCTGGAATGATAAATACAGTCTCTGTAGCAAAGGGGAAGGACTTTCCTGTGTCTGTGCTCACAACATCAGGAGAGGTAGATTTGCCTCATCAGATACTGTTAAATATGCTTGAAAAGAACTTTTTGGCCATTAAGAAGGAAGTGACAAAAATATGGCTCTGTTTTGCACCTTCCGTGCACGTGGGGATTTCTTGCAGTTTGTAACACTGGGAAGCACAAGCCTGCCTCGCTGCAGTTGCATCTTGTGTGGTAGGAGAGGTGCAAGTGAGGAGCACTTCTGAAAATCCCCATGGACGCAGCAGTGATCACTAAGTCTTTCTGCAAAGTATCACTGCATCTTCAGCGCCCGGTTTGAAAAAAGGGACCCATGCCAATCCCTGCCAAGTTGTTTTGTTTCCCTGGTGCAAGTCTTGCAGATAAATATATTGGTGTCAGTGGCAGGTATAGCCAGGCTGGCATTTGCTGAACCTACAGCAGCTCAGTGAAGCTTAGCAGGCTTAGCTAGGTGATGGCATTAAAAAAAACCAACACACCACCATTTGCTTTGATGATAGCAAGGAATAATTGCTGTGGCTAAAACCTCAGATTTTCACTGTTATGCCCGACAGAGTGTATTTGCTGAGGAAAAGTTGCAATTCATGTTAGATTACTATTTGGCATTTGACTGTAATTCATAGAGCAATGGGTGCTACGGAGGGTCTAGTTAGGAAAAATGCAGCTGAGCAGTTTGTAATAGCTGCTGGGGCACACAGGCTGTGTTTAAGTTAATCCACTGCCATCTTTCTTTATCTTGGTAAGGCAACGCATTCATGTTTTCACCAAAGCAGCAAAATGACTTTTCATTATGTGAACTACTGTTGCTTCTTTGCCTGGGATGCCCTCACAGAGCACATCTTTTGAGGGTGGTGAGAGGGTGTCTTTGCCTTTCCCTGAACCGAAAAAGAAGGCTGCAAACTGTTAGTTGAGAAATAGGACTGGGTACTGGACAAGAGGGTAAATCTCTAATTTTCTGGGAGATTATGGGCAAGTTGCTTCATTGTCTGCATTTTTGTTTTTCCCTTTACTTGACCTATGTTGGCTCCAGTTCAGGAAAGAATTGCTATTTGGAAAAGCACTTATTGGACTTAGTATGGATGTCTTGGTGCTTCCCTGAATAACTCCTGGAGATTATGAAGAGCTGAATACATAGAAGAGCAAAGGTATGTTTTTTGCTGATGATCAGGGACTTACACCAGTACTAAGACTGCAGATTGGAAGTGATCAGGTAGAAATTTTCTTAATGATTTTTTTGTAATGAAAAGGAATTGTGTCTAGTTCTTTTCCTCAAAAAGCATCTCTCTTTTTTGAAACTAATTCAGCTGAAACCCATGAGAATTTGCTGCAAACTTTTCAGTTTTCCACCAGAATCTCTTGGCTGTCTGAAAACCTATGTCAGTCTGTATTATCTGTCCAAAAAGATAACTATGGTTAATAAATAGTATTATATAATTGTATTGATAATCTTATATATATATGTCACTTTATGCATGTTCACTTTATATATAATTCATATAATAAATAAGCAATNTAGATACATATATAATTAGTATTAGGAATTCAGGAGAAAAAATGTCATGATTTTTCTTTGCAATGGGCAATTTTCAGATATTGGGTTGAACAGATAAAGGCCCCTTCTAACTCTTCCTCTGTCACTGAGGTCAATGGCAATGTGCAGCTCAGAAATTTGTTCATGAATTCTCTGTTACTAGATGGTAGACTTTTCTACATACCTCTTTTTTGTCTAATTGATTTCTTCTTCTGAATTTACAGCCATGCTGCCTTTTTACAACTGCTTTGTGGACCTGCTTTCATTTAATATTTTGTTGTGATTAATCCTTCCCACACTAGAGAACTGTCTGTGCTTTGTTTCCATTTATTTTATTAAGTGGAGGATACATCATTAACTTTTTGTGTTGCTTATGTTCAATGCTAGTTGATAAGAACCATATATTTGAAGAAATGGAGAAAAGTAGATTAAAGATTTCCTGTCCTCTCATGGCTACCCTTCTCTTAGATGAAATGAAGAATTTGTGAGCAGATGCAAATGGGTGATACAATCATTTCTCTATGGGTAGGCTAACTGTATCAGTGGTCTGAATCTTAGTGTCTTTTGATAATGATTTTCTTGTGAGAAGAAATCACATGTACATATTTCTTACCCTGGTGCGTAGATGCTGTTTCCTTAGCCATTGACTGTGGATTATGGTCCAACTCTGCTGAGTTAGTTGTCAAAGTACAGTAATTCACCCAGGGATATATTTTTTGGGGGGTGCACTAGATTTTTTTGAATCAGGATGCTCTCTGAAAGGGAGCACACTGTAAGTTTTAATCTTGTAGCGCAACGATTGCCTCAGATGTGAATAGCAGGTAGATGTAAGGAAAACAAAAGAGATCATTAAACAAACAGACAAACAGCACTTTGCACAGATGGTGCGCTTGAGTACTGAACCTGATCGTCATGCAGCAATTTAAGTTTGTGGTGCTGCTGCATTGTAGTGCCTCCACCCTTTTGAACCTCCACCCCCAAACCTGCAGGGGAGGATGTGTGTTCTTCCCAGCAGTGAGTGTGGTGCTGCTGATTTCATCCATGTCAACGAATTTGGTTTGCTCACAAAAGATTTCTCCGAAGTAACTTTTCGTTACAAAGGAGGGCCAATAAAAAAACACACAAACAAACTTGACCAGAAAACAAGCAAAAGAAACCAAGACACCTAACAACAGGAAAATCTATGGCACTTCTCCATGAAACTTCTTTAGCTGGTATATTTTATAATTGTTTGATGTGATACCTCGTATGAATAGACAACAGCAGATGACTACGAACAACTTTAAAGAACAGATTTTTTCTGTCGCTTCCCTTGGCCCAGTAGTCTACCTAACAGATATTGCTTGCACAGTATCACCATTTCACTTTGGATAATCAGTATAGGTTAGTAATAATGCACAGCAACATAGAATTAAAAATTAATAGTGAAATGATTACATTATTCTCCTCTAGCAGAAAAAAAAATCACACACACGAAAAACCCGCCGTAGAACAAAGGCCTTTAAAGCATTTTGGCTGTTTTCCAAAATAGCTAATTCATACTCCACCTAGCACTACTTCTGTGAAGTAGACATGCTATTGCCAAGCAGGAATTGCTAGCTGTCCATCGAGGAAGCAGGCAGGTGGCAGGGAAGGCTCTGCTCAGTGTCTCTCTGCACTCGGCAGTGCCAGTCGTGCCACGCCAGGAAAACCTGCTTAAATGGCAACAGCACGGCAAGTCAGTCTTTTATATTATTGGAATAATCCGTGACATTCAAAAATGAAAGACAATGCGTTGGGAAGTCTAGAGAGAGTGGATTTGCTTTCCTCAACGCTAAAACAAAGGCTTTGCAATGTTACACATATTATTCTGATCACAAAAGTATCTTGCATTAGGGCTTTCAGCGTGAGATAATTGACCTTGACATTGCTTTCAGCTAAGGGCACATAACTCTTATCGCAGTGACTTATCTTGAAGAAAAGCGTGCAACTGCAAAGAATATTTACTTACTATCTTCTCTCTCTCTCTCTCTCTCGCTTGCTTTTTTTTTTTTTTTTTACTCTTGTAAATGGTGCACTGCAAGGACAAGTAGGCAGAAGAGTAGTGAGGGATGGAAGCTATTTTATGTGGATGAACACATGAAGAGGTGATTATGTATTGCTAAAAGTCTAATCCTTGGATAAACTACAGTTTGCTATTAATTCTTTGGACTTGCTTAGCTGCTACTTAACATTTCCATGACTTAACAATTATATTCTTGAGCTAAGAGTAACTTTTTGACAAAATGTGTAGGGATTAGAAACATTGATAATTATATTAATTAATATTAATGGGAGTGACAATATTTGCAGTCATATGACAAACATGAGGAAAGCCAGGCTTTAATTTTATCAATTAACTCTGTTTCTAATTGCTTTCACTATTCCATTGTCAGAACATGTTCCACTTGCAACAAGGAATGTATTAAGCTGGAAATGCAGACCAAAATTAAGGGGAAAGAGAGATGTATACCTGTATATGGTACTGTCTGTTATCCAGATACATATTTAGCCTTGTGTGTGGGCTTTCATTTTCTACTCTGTGTCTATTTATTATAAATGCCAATCATGTGGAGTAATAGGTTCAATCTCAGTTGAGATGAATTAGTAGGTAGCAAGGCAGGCAGGAGAAGAAAATGCCATTTACTGAAGAGCTCTCTAAACTATCAAATATCTTTCTTCCCACACTTTCTCATAGGTGTGGGACTAGCACAGGATGGCAAGACAAGCAAACCCTGGAAAAGAGAGCTCAGTATATCTATGCTGATTACTCAGATTTCTTTAATGCATTTGATTGGACTGAAGTTGGCTCCAGAGCGAGGCAGAGAGCTGCAGTCCATTGGCCTTAATCCTTCCCTGTACTCCCATTGCTTTGTACTGCTCCACCAGCTCAACGCCGCCATAAAAACCAACATAACCCACCCTCAGCTCTCCCTGGTGTGAGGAAATCCCTTGCTGGATCCCTCACTGAGCATCACAGCTGCCATGGAGGCTTCTCGGCACAAGCAGGAACATGAAACCCTCCCCGCAGATGTGTCCAGTGTGGGGCAGAGCCGTGGGATGATGCTCTTGTTCAGTGTCCCACCAGGCTGGGGGTGTGCAAAACCTCAGCTGTAAGCATGGAGGCATCCACTGGGGAAAAAAGGAGACCCATAAAGTTTTCTGCATGAAAATCTTCATGTCCTGAAACTGCTCTCCTCAGAGAGATTTCAGCCTGTAAAGAAATCTTAATGTGTTGAAGTTTCCCTCGGCACAGAGCCTTCACCACATAACAATCCAAGAGGCCAATAAAACAAATAATGACTATCTCCTGGGGCAGCTGCAGTAAAAAAAAAAATGTCACCAGCTAAAAATTGTGCCTTTGATGGCTCCACAGGCAAGACATCAACAATCTCTACAACTGCCAATCCCCTTGTGTGGTTTTACACTTGCTGCCCTCTCAGCCTGTGCCAGGATGCTGTATGCAATGTTTCAGGGTCTGCTTTTCTTAGCTTATCCCACCTCTGGTCCTCCTTAGGAATACACCCCTGTAAGATGTGAACAAACATCTCACTGAACATTGCACGTACAGGTAAAGGATGCTATCACCCAGTAAATGATGGTTTAGTTCCCTTTTGTTTTTTTTCCCAGCTAAACTGGCAAAATTTGCTGTCTGCTCACCTTATCCATAGGGAGGTTGGGCAGTAGTGCACAAGGGAAAGTGGCCTGGGGAGTTACTCATGAACAACCCAGTGATTCGGGGGGTACTCGCTGACTCGGACAAGGGAGTGTCCCCACATTTCTTCTTCTTGTGGGCTGGATACTCTGCCTATCCCATTCCCCTCCTCCTGATCCCTAGCATACTTGCATCTATGCATATTTTTAGGATAAAATTGGGAAATCTTAAAAATTCAGCTCTTTTGCTCTGGTATAAATGTTGCTTCTGCTCCATACACCTATTAGGTAACAGAGCTCAGAATTGGTCCTTTTGTGTTTGTTTCCACTACACCGGGATGAACCTGTGAGCCTTTGCTTTTCCCCATCAGGAAGCATGGATTTAACGTATCGAACACACCAGAATTGCTTAATGAGTGCTCAGTGAATACTAATAAAAGTTTGGACGTGACTCAGGCTACAATGGATGTGAAGTTTGAAAGCTTCGGTTCAAGATTACAGGAGGCTGTGAGAAAATATGGTATCCAGCAGCTAGCATATAGTGCAGATATTTCACTATCCAGGGATCTCTAATTACTAATAATGTACAGGAACAGTATGATATGTCCTTACAATTGCAGAATCCTTTTCAAAGATAATCTTTAATAGTTTATTTGACAACCTGCAAAATTATAGAAAATTATTAGTCTTGGGAATTACAAAAATCCCCATAGTATAGTCAGACAATAAAATTATAATTACCTGTGGGTAATTGAAATTTAACTGTTTTTTTATTGTATATTACACATCAATAGCAACATAAGTTCAAGAGTGTCCCCCTCCCCTCCCTTTTCTTTTCCCTACAGAAGCAGGGAAAATGGACAACCCTGCTGGTAGCTTGTGAGCCCTTGTCACAGAACAGAGCTTGAACAATTTCGATTAAAGCGGCATGTTCGAGACTGTCATTAGACCTGCATTAAATTACATATCTGGAATGTTAAAAATAAAGAGTACTGAAGCTTATTCACAGCTGCCAGTGGTAAAGTATGTAGTCAAGGTTTTGATTATCTTTAAAGTTCTTATTTTTCTCTTTTCTAAAACTTATTGTTTCGTCAAACAAATATCTAGCACATTTAAAAACAGTATGAGCACATGGGCAGATTTGCTTAAGATGGATAAAGCATTAGCGTGTTTCCATTCTGTGCTCGGTAGTATTGTTTAGTGCTAACAATGGTAATTTATCAATTATACAAGAGGGAACAAAGCTCTTTGCCTGTCTCTTAACTCTGGAACTACCTATTACAAGACCCAAAGCTTTGAGACCCCTTCCCAGACCTCGGGAGGCATCATTTAATGTTAATCGTGTATTGCCAGCTTTTGCCTTGTCCTCTGTTAGTGACCCCATGGAGGCTGCTCAGTGCTCATCAAGACTTTAAAGCATTATTTTTGTAAACCAGGAAAATTATGACCTTTTTTTTCTTCTGAACTAGAGATCTTGATAATGAGGCACAACTGCTCACCAGCCCTCCTGTCTGCAACCTTCTCTTTTTGTCTAGTAGGTCAAACCTTCCAGTCCCTTCTTGCCATGTTGCTTGTGATGGCATTAGAGATGTGTAGAACAATCTTAAGAACAAGCTTTTTGGATGTTGTTTGGCCAGCCTAAAACCTAAAAAGTGGTATGTTTGACATTGAGTTGTCTAGCTGACAGCTTTGTTACTTATTCCTAAGATGCACTAAATGGTGTTCGCTTCTATACAAGGATCAAGCTAGCCACTTTTATTTGATTCTGTAAAGTGCTTTGTGATCATTATGTGACTATAAATGCACGAGTGAAAATCCCTCTGTTTTATTAAGAGTTTCAATTAATGTGTTTAATACACAGATTTTATCATGAGAGAGGTATCACAAAGACTGAGTACAACATAATGGAAAGCCAGGTATTGTTATGATTGTTATTACTATTATTTATATATAATCATTGAAGTATTAACTGAAAACTGGGAAATTGAGTTTCTGGCCCTCAAAGATCTCATAATAACAGCTTTTTGGGGGGAGGCAACAATAGCAAACCAGTTCTGTTTTGTTGCACAGTTAATGGTGTATACAGCCCAGTGTGGAAATCCCTGCTCCTGACTGGGTTGTCCCATTTCCAAAGACCAAAGGAGACAGGAAAAAAAAAAAAAAAATCACTTGTAGCTATTTTTAGGTTGGATATTAGGAAGAACTTCTTTACTGTAAGGGTTGTTAGGCATTGGAATGGACTGCCCAGGGAAGTGGTTGAGTCGCCATCCCTGGAGGTCTTTAAAAGACGTTTAGATGTAACCCTTAGTGATATGGTTTAGTGGAGGTCTTGTTAGTGTTAGGACAGAGGTTGGACTAGATGATCTTGGAGGTCTCTTCCAACCTAGACGATTCTGTGATTCTGTGATTCTGTGATCATTGCTTGCATTATTTATTTAGGTGCCTTTATTCTTCCCGCCACTCTTTTTTTCTCTGCCTGTTTGTGTGAGGGGTATCCCTGCGCGTTAGAGCTCTCACATGTGTGTTTATCCAGTGAGGCAGCTGGGAAGTTCTCATCAAAGTGGTGTTTGAATGCCTTGAGGAGGGACTTGAGGAGAGAACTTAAGTGGGCAGCTCAGCTGCAGAAATGTTTTGGTGGAGGTGGCACTTCTGAAGGCCCCAAGATCTCTCATCACCACCCCCCCCATGGACTGGAAGGTGGATTGGAATGCATCCTTGCATAACGGCCATTTCCAGTGCGGCTGGCCCCCAAAAGCACCACTTACTGTCCACAGGGTTCCCACAAGCCAGCCCCTCTCATCTTTGCCGGCAGTCGCAGGTAGCTACGCAGCATGGAAATGCCAGTTTTATCCTCACTGCTTCCCCACCTCCTTCTGTGAAGATTATTCAAGAGGATAATATGAGATTTTTAGGTGCCTTGGCCTCCTGAAAGCTAAAATGGAGTGTTTGTATTAGTTCTAAAATAAGTATAAATCTTTCAAAAGGAGAAACCTCAAAAGGGACTGTATCATCAGAGCAGTTAATGGTATAAGCAACAGCAGAGGCAACACAAGGCTGGCCCAAAATCTGGGTCTTTATCTGAAAAAAGCCATGAACTCATGTAACACAGTGAGGAGATGTAGCTGAGACTTTTGTTTTGCCTTGGCTGTTTCCTAAGTCTGACCCATGACCAACACCAGAATGCTACAGGAAAGATTTTTCTCCGTCTTGACCCTCATTCCCTGGCAGATTCCAGTTGCTGAGCTCAACTGCCCTAAAAAAGAAGCTGGAGAGCTGTTGTTGGCTAGGATTTATATACATGAGATGCTTGGAAACTGTATCTGCCAAACAGTAAAATGAACCACAGTGTAAGACAAAGAGCAGGAGATAAATTTTCTTGCCTTTGAAAATTCTGCTTGTGTCAATCACTAAGGATAATTTTTACCATTTTTTGCTCCAGTGAGAAGAGCTGTTCTGACTGTGATTCAATGATGAAGTGAGAACTAAGGAAGAGCAACTGTACCACTGTCAGGATTAAAGCCAGGTCAATTTTTTTTATAGAAATACATCATTTTTATTTTTGACATAGAAATCAGGAAAATACAATATGTTGAAAAGGACCATAAAGTTATTATTTGCTCCCACAGAAATGGTTCAAATAGAGAGACCCAAGCCTCATGATAATGGGGAAATATTTTCAAGTGAAAACACAAGCCTTTAGGGATAGCCATTGAGACTGAGCACAACATAATGGGAGGGTCCAAACAGGGCTACAGGGAACTCCTCATGGAAAGCACCACTGATGGTCCTCATTTCATTCCTGCCAGTAGTGTGTTTGAGCTCACAAATGTTTAGGTAATGAAGGCTGCAAGCCTCCCCCCCCCCGCCCCCCAAAAAAAGAAGAATAGGACTATTTTGCTTTCTCATGGATTGGGTTAGTAAAAGAGTTAATCCCAGCCTGCCTTGCAAAAGGGAACAGCTCACATTTGTAAGATTTCAAAAGCCTTTGGAGTGTGTGTGTGGATGGATGCTGCTATTTCCTGCCAGAGCTGTCCCAAGAAGTTGCGAGGACATGGTTTTTGGAGAAGTTTGACTTTCAACTATATTAACTAGTGTAAAAATAAAAAGGTTAGTGTAAAATGTTTTAGAGAGTGGACCCCAACTCAGTTATGTTCTTTTTTTTTTTCCTTGTGAGAACCTAAACTTAAAACTTACCACAGAACAATGGAGACCAACTACAGAATTTCAATCAAATAGCTCAGAGAATCTTGCTGATTTTTTAAAATTTCCACTAAGTCGACTTAAACTTTTAAATATTTTACTATTTTGAAAGAAAAAAAGAAATAGTCCATTTAGGAAACATTCAACAAAACCATCTCTACTCAAATAAAAAAAAAAATGTGAGCAATATTATATAAATTTACTAAATAGTTTGAAGGACCTGAAAAAGCACAGGACCTGGAGAGCATTCTGTCTGAAAAACAAATCACACATGCTTCTTGTTCCCAAATGATAGACCACCAAATACTTCTTTGCCAACCGTCTTCAGCCTGCTGGATCACCAGCCTCTAGAAAGCCTCAATGCTGTGATACAAGTTGGCCACTCCATAAATAAATATAACTTGCTCTTAAGCAGTATCTGGTATTCAAATAAGGGAAAATATGACCAAATACCATTTGCAGTCATTAGTCAATAGACAAACATGTTACCCTGTGATTTTGCTGCACTCAGCAAAGTGCTTTAGAAGTGCTCCTTCTGAGGCTTGTAGTTCTCAGCGTTTTGCTCCATCTGCTACTGAAGGTATGATGCTGTGTGAACGGCAGCAGGCAGGGACAAAGCCATCTTAAAGAGGGTGCTTAATTACAGAGTAAGCCTTTCTGAGCCTCTTTTTATTTTTGTGTTGTTTTGATTCTTGCCCTTTGTAAGCACAGAAAGGCTTGAGACTGTAGGTGGAGGACATGCCTGTATTACAGCCCTGTGGGCATGCTGAGAGTGGCTGGAAACGCCTGCTTATTGCCTTCAGGCAGCTCTACGTTGTGCCCAGCCGATTACGATGCCAGGCAGTTATTTATTAGGAGAGCTGGGTGTCCATTTGTTTTCCAGCACTGAGGGAATGGTTGTTGCATAGCATAGGAAATTACCCCAGGCCTTATTAGGTTTTCTGGAAAAATATATACTACGGCGTACGTTACTTTTATGCCTCCATGACTTGGTGTCCCACTGCACAGATGAGGGTCTATACTAAGAAACTCTGTAAATGTTATAGTCGATATCGCTTGGCACAGAAACTGCACTGCAATTTCTTTTTTCCTTCTTTTCTTCTTTTTGTGTGAGGCTCCTGTGCTACTGGCTAACCATTTCCTATAAGGCATTGCGTTAAAGTTATATAGTGTATCATATGAAATTTTATAACAGTGCTTTGTGTTTTGAAAAGACTTGGGGGGGGCAGGACGGGGACAGGACAGCATCAATCAGGCAACCACATTTGATAGACTTGGAAGGAGCCTCCTGGGTCATTTTGTCCAAGACCTCTATGAAACAGGAAGGCTTCTGCAAAATACCTTTCCCATAAATGTATCTAACCTTTCCTTAAAGACACTGAGTGATTGTGCCATAAATACCTCAAGCAGGTAAACTAGTCTGATTGACCTTACGATCAAGAAGTGTCTCTTAATACTGTATATAAGGTACAATTTTCCAGTCTTTCAGCTGTAGCTAAGCAAGAAAAAAGGGCAAACACACAGTAATGGGCAACAATACATACTGTGCAAACAGTTTTGCTTTCACTTTACTGCCACCATCTACCATAAATCTGGATGTACCATTGATACTTGGTTTCCTAGTATAGTATCTGTGATCCTTGTAGTATCTATCTCACTTTGTCTCTGACTTTTGGAGAGCCAACATTACGGAGTTTAGAAATAATGAAGACGTACAGGCAGCACTTTCTGATTCAGAAAGCCATTCAAAACCCTATGCCATATAGTTAAAGTATTTATTTCTATTTTCCATTTATTAGTATTTGTGGGTTGTTTCTTGTCAGGACCATGGGAGCTAGGGGAAGCACAAAGCTTTCTACATCTCTATCAGAGTGTCAAAGAATAATTTACATTCTCCACCAACAACTGTGCACACTGAAAAATAAATACCTGGTAGTTTAGCTGTTTGTTGTTGCAATAGTAATGCATTGTGTGCCGGTTATTGCCCCATACTGCTCTGCCTTCAGAGCATTATACATTAATTTCCGAAAGCTTCCTGATTTGTATATAAACTATCATCTCTGGAATTTTTTTTTCTTTTTTTTTCTTTGTTTTCTTTTTGCAAGCACTGAAAGATGGTGAGAGGAGCGGAAAGTTGTTGTCCCACTGCTAAACTTATTTCTGTCAGGTGCATGCTGCTTATAGAAAGAGGTTTTCTCATGGTGTCCTTGTCATATAGCTGACCACTACCTAATTCCTTCTGGATGGTAGGAGAAAGTTAGACACCCTTCAGTGTATCCTTGCAGCTCCCAGGGGAAAAGCATGACTTTAAAAGCTAAATATGCAGAAAATCTTGGTGGCGGTGAGGCACTGTTATCAGATGTGAGAAGGAACAACCATCTTACCATTATATATCAGATTTTATTGCTGTCATCAGCCACTTCCTGAACATACAGCATCATACCAAAATGAGACACCAAAAAGGTCCAGTAAAAGCTTGGAAACAGGTTTGGGACAAGTACTATTTTAACTGATCCTCAGCAGGCTGAGCTGGACGGCCTTTCTTTACTAGACAATTTCGTAAGAATATTATTCACAATTTGAACCAGAGAAGTGTATTTCAGACTGGCTGAGGAAGGCTGTTGAGGAATTTCTTCTTCAGAAGGTCTGCAAAAGAGATTTTAGAAGTTTGAGGCATCCTGAGCTTGGCTTTAATGTTCATTTGTTGTTCTGGGGTACATCAGGCTGCCTTAATTTGGTTGTTTTTTTTTGTTGTTGTTTGTTTCATATTTGTACTTCTCATATACAGAGGAGTGTTGCATAATGGGCCAGGAAAACTGGAGTTAACTCCTAAAAGCAAAAGACAGAAAAAGTAACGTAATTTAGAAAGAATATGGTGATACTGAGTTTAAAGACATCCGTGTCTCTGCACGGCCCTGCCCATGCTTTTATGCTGTGCCCCCTTCATGCCTCATGCCTTCACACCCATTCAGACTGGCAATCACTTGTCCCTTTCGGCTCAGTGCTAATCATGTCACAAAGACCTTAAATAAGCCCTGAAAGTACAGATTTTTTGTTTGTTTTTAAATGCCTTCTCTATACAGTTAGGTGCCATCCTTTCTCTGAAGTGCAGAAGTTTAAAATATTTGTTTAGTAGTATGGGCTAAAATACACCTCATCCAGTAGTTTAAGAGCAGAGGCTGTTGAGATCTTGACAATTCAATCCGATATTATAAAATCACAAGGGAATGCAAAATACCTATGCCAAGAAAAAGAACACAAATACTAATAGACCTGATCCGAAGCCCACACAGCATTTGCTTACTTGGATACTTGACCCACCTGACAAAATCAACCCTGTTTCCTTCATGCTGACCTGCTTCAGCCCCAAATAACCCCCATTTTCCTCTTGGCACCCCTCAACCACCTAGATAGTAAGTACTTTTTTTTTTTTTTTTTTAAGGGGGGGGGATGAAGGCAAAGAGGGCTTTTTTGTTGTTGTTGTTCTTTTATTACTACTATTTTGGGGGGAGAGGGTTTTTTTTAGAATGGATGAGTTCTGACCTGTAACTGTGCTGTTAGATATGCCTGAAAACAAAGCTGCATTTGCATCAGGTGCTCCTGATACAAAAAAAATGATATATTGTACAGATTTTATGATCCCGTTCAGTGCACAAATGCCAATCAGAAGCAAATATGGGGCTGTATCTTACAATCCACTTTGGTATTTACAACAGAACATGGCATATCATTTAATTTAAATTTGTAGCATGCTCAGTGTAATTAATGCTGTGCAGTGCCTAGAAAATCCTGATTTCTTAATGTGATACAATGCATGCATGCTGAGACCTTTTTTTAACTACTGTATCATTGTGGAACATTGATGGGTAGGCAGTACCATTAAACAGGGAAAAAAATGCCATGCTTACTTTCTTTTTATGAAACTTTCATACAGCTCCCCAAAATATGATGCAAACTACAGGTTTGTTTTTTTAAAAAAAAAAAGGAGAGGAAAGTCAGAGACTTAATTTTCCCTTGACACAGCATGATGCCTGAATAGCCAGGCAGCTATTCCTAAATTATGTGCATTTCATTCCTAGGAGCCGTAAGCATTTTGAATGGGCTGTTGTTAAATACAGTACACAAGCGTAAATACTCAGGGGAACAGCTAGCTGAAATTTTGGCATGAACAGAACTCTGATATCTATCATGGTAGTATCTATCTGAGCACGTAATAATAATGAACACTGATTTTTGGGAGTGCTAAGAGATGGGTTTCGGTAGTCTGGGATGAGAACTGTTAAACTTGGGAAGATCTTGTGTGATTATAAGCCTCGGTGTTTGTGTGCTGTGGTCTTGGCAGGGACAAAAACAGTCACATGCAATCTTTGGCCCTGTGATACTGGCCTGGTGTGGGGTGTCTAATTTTTGGAACTGAACCCAAGAGACTGAATGCATGATAAAGTTACGTATATATTATACATAGCTGAAGCATAAGGAATTTACATCTGTACCCAGAAAACTAGGTCACAAAAAGGCAACATGTAGTTGGCAAGAAGGATCAGGACCAAAAGCCCTTTAAGGTCAGTAGCTTTACTGCCATTACTTCAGTGAGCTTGGGTGTTTGTTTACCTACTTTATCAGGCAGATATATGATTTCAAGTGTGAAAAAAAAAACAAAAAAGAAAAAAACAAAACAAAACAAAATACCCAAACCCCTATCATCTTGCAAGGTATCAGTTTCAACCAGAATGTATTTATAAAAGCTCTATTCATAGACCTGTTGATGCAAAGAAAATTCTCAGGTCCTCTAAATAAATCTGTTCCTAAATATAATGCTTCAGCTTCTATATTCTCATCTGACACCTGACAATTCAGCGTTAAGAGTAATTGGTCCTGTCTTTGAACCTGTGCAAATACTGTATGAGGAGGGTGGACAATTTATTGATTTAGATTGATTTTTGTAAGAAGCATATGAGACAGATATGGTGTCAGGTGTCACATGCTGTATATATTACACTCCTCGAAAGCATCCATAGGCAACGAGGCAAGGTTCAAGAGTATGCAGAGGTGATGTTCAGCGAGCACCTACAAACGAAGCCATCCTGCTGTGCAATACCACTCTGAGTAATTACCTGTGAGAGAGCGACACCAGCTTAACTGGCCAAGTTGGAACTTCAGGGATGTGATGACAAAGCTTTTCTGTTGGAAAGCCATCCCAAGCTGTGTGACACCCGCTCTCTCCACACGCAGGAACCCAAAGGGTCACTCTAGCGCAGGTTGACCGACCCATTGATCTCTTCCTGTTTTCGGTGTCAAGCCTTGAGAAGGGGCTGTAGGAATGGGTGGCTATTGAAACAAACGGTCAGGCATTTCCATGCTTGCAACTGTTTTTCAGTGCAGTGGTTATTCAAGGCCATTGGAAGACTCAGCAGTGGGTTTGTCAGGAATGAAAGCATTCGCGAACTGTCTGTTTAGTTTGTGACAAAAACTGTTGTTGCTATTAATAGCTCTGAGCCCTAGTAAAGACCTAAAATAAACCTACAGAAAGCGTAGAACAAAAGATGATGGAAACAAGATGGCACTGAGGGATGGCAGTATCTCACCGTCGGGGATGATGATTAAGACATGAGACAGAGGGCTGTGCCACTTGTGTACGAATTCGGCTGGGAAATGACCCTCCTTCCGCTGTTTCACTTCCTTCATCTATAATGAGGGAAAGAATAACTTTGCAGCGTACTTTACATTGGCATTGCATGCTCACTTCATTACTGTTTGCAACAGCCTGTGCAATCCTCAGAGGAAAGGAATAATAACAAAAAAATGATAATTACCAAGCACATAGTTTTCATCTGTAATCTTCATTTCAGGATTCACTATTTCTGATGTCAATATTTTATAATGGAAGAATGAGATATGCTAAGTTTCTGTTTGATGGAAGTAAATTCAGATTTAATATCGCCGAGAAGCTGAATTTTTAATACAGTAGAGCAGTATGCAGATGTTCCCCGTTAGCTGCTCCTTCCGCTCCGTTGTACCAGTCAACAATGTTCCCGTGACCAGGCAGAAAAATGGAAAGAAGCTGCTCTGAATTTTCAGTGGGGTGACAGTACTTTGTCATTTAGCTCTGTCACGATAATTGGGAGTGCCACACAATGAAACAACATGACACACCCCTGGTAAATGAAGAGTTTTCAAAGTGATGTACAGCCCCTGTCAACTGCCAAAGCTTTTATTTGTTCACGGAGAGAGGCAGCATTTCCAGCAGAAAAACTACACCGAAGAGGCACACATAAAGTTTGTTGTAAATTGATTTCCTCTGTGTTTTTATAAAATTGGTATTTCACATGAACAGTAGGAAAATATCCTCTTTTATCACATGCTTCTGGCTTCCAACCTGCTGAGTACTTTCCACAAACTCTTTAGGAATTTACCTCTTTTCGTTAAATTGGGTTGGATCTCATTAATAAAAGAATGGTATAATGGAAAAGAGTTTCTAAAATTATACTGTAACCTAGAATTGCAGGATTCAGCTTTCTCTGCCTGAAGAAAAAAATTCTGAAGCATTAAACTTACTTTATCAAGCATTGCACCTGACATGCTCTCATAAATTTTACATACATTTTAACTTATTTTAATATTATGCAGGCTTGGTTTAAAATATTCTCATGAAGTAACTAAAATGAAGCTGCTCAGCCATAAATTAGAGCTAAAAAAATACTTGTTCCTCCCTGCCCCATCAATATTTCTTTACTTAAAATCATGTGTTGTATGTAAGTTAAATTTTGCCTTGCTGAGGTACTTTGTAGGTCTTAATAGGCCTACCAGAGAACCAGTGAGCCCTCTTTCTGTTGGGTTAAATGTACTTTCTTTGATTTTTTAGCAGTATCTTGTCTAAAAGCAGACAATAATAACCCTTTGTGTGCCATGCTTCAGCTAGGCGCAGGGCCCCTGACTAACCATGTGGCCATGTATTTTTATAGGAGCAGCCCTATAGCAGCCCCACTCATCCGATGGGCAAACGAAGGGACTGACGGAGGCTTTGGGGAGATGTCTCTTGCAGCACAGTTGCAGTACCCCAAGGACGCTCTTTCGACCCAGGTATTTTTCAGGCAGTATCATCATCTAGCAGGTAAGACATCAGTGCCAACTAATCACAAAGCTCCATTTGTGTCTCAATTTCTTAAGCTATTTCAAAGTCACAGCTAAATTACACAAACATTTGCCTATCCAGACATAACAGGACTGTTATGAAATACTGTCAGCTTGTTGCCATTTAGCCTGAACACACACTGCATGTGTCTGTCGGGCTGTACTTGGGCAGCTCTGCAGCATGCAACATGTCCCAGACACTGGAGTGATTATGTCTGAATACTCCTTATCTGATTTAAAAGCCAACAATGCTACACATCTGTGCTTGCGAGGCTCCGCTGCTACACTGCGACGCCAGTATTTATTTTGCTTCTGCAAGTTAGTTTTCCTTGAGAAGCAGCAGGGGCCTTCTTCAATGAACTGAAAAATGTGTATTGTATGAAGGTCTGTGGAGGGTTTGTACTGTAGTTCAATGGGCAAATGTGAACCCAGGGGATGACATTTCATTTAAACATTTGGTTTATATCTTTACATGCCAAAAATATTAATGTCTTGACTTTAGCAAACTGAATTCAGCACTTTTTCTTTTGTTTTTTTCCTTCTTTTTTTTTTTTTCCAATGAAGTAATTACAGCCAAAACATTCTGTGGATATTTGTTCTTCCTTCTCAAAGGTGGAGTTTTGGACACGAACATTTGATTTGAGGGCTGAATTGTCAGTATCTGCTCACTTGACACTTCCCTATTAGTTTGTATTGGAAACCACCAGTAGTTTCTTTTCTTGTGTTTATTGTATTACTCTCAGACCTTTGATCAAGACATCTTGGGTAACAGCAAAGTCTAGCTTAATGCCTATTTGTTATTCTGGAAAAAAAAAAAAAAAACAACTGAAGGATATGGTTTCTGTTAAAGGATCTATGAAGACAGTTAATGTAATTGAGAAGCACAAGGCCATTTATGGAAGTGCATCTGAATGTCCTCTTCACATATAATTGCATCAGGTATTCTGCATTAACATGCAAGTCCTGTCCAAAAGAAAAAAAAAAACAAACCTTATTTTTAGGTAGAAGCCCTCAGTGGGCAGTAAATTACCCATAATATCCCCCAAACTAGCAATTAGCCCTGTTTGCTGACTACCTGAATTGTTTCACAGTAGTTCAGCACAGTCTTACCAGTTATCACCATACTTATCATCAGAGATTCAGTGTATGATTCCCGCAGCTTCACATACTGTATGTCTAAGGTCAGTCGTAACAACAAACACATTCTATTTGCTTCTTTTGGCCCTTCAGACTGTTTTATCAGCATTCAATATGTGAAAGTAGCTGATGCTGCCATCCAAACCAGATGAATATGCTTAAATGGAAAGAATTTAAAGACAGAAAGCAATTAGGAAGTGTAGGTATAAAATCTAGTATTAATTGACATTAGTATTTATTCCAATATTAGCAGATAGTCCTAAACAGCTGTTCTTTTCAGAAGTTCTGACACTGGAAGACAGTCTTCAGCACAGGCCTGTAACTGAGGAGTGCAAAAACAGAAAATATGAAAAGAAAAACCTCTGGCAATTTTTTCCTTAAGACTATTGAAAAGTTTTCGTATCCTTAAATATGAATGCTTTACCAAAATAGTAACTTAGTTGTGAAAACAATAGCTATATTGCCTGCTTTAGTGGTGGAAACAATCATGTGCCTGCACATGCACACAAATACAAGCACACATCCTAACAGCATCATTTTTACTGAATAAGCCTTGGATTTAAAGAAAGAATACCAAGTGAAAATGAGGTAAATTAAACATTGGAAATAGAATACAGAAATGTTTGGACTCTGAGCACTGAAGGTTTATTTTTAAGCACTGTGCACACCTTTCTGAATAATGCTTCAATTTACACACTATTTCTCAGGCAAAATTGAACTGAATTAACATACACTTTATTACCAACATTTAAATCCCATTTTCAGTGCTAGTTCTGTATCATGCCAGAGTGACATGGACCTGTATTCCTGCCTCAGATCTGATGGAGTGGGGCTGAGTCCAGCAGGTAATGAAGATGATGAAACAGGAATTCATGCTAAAGAGGAACATTTGAAGACTGTGCTTCTCATTTGCAAATTTACTCTGAGACATAGAAAATGGAAATATTGCCTTAGCTTGGCCCTAGCTAAAATGCTTAAGCTTCTTGTTTCATGATTAGGAACATCAGCTCTGTGACTAGACAAACTGCCTATTCCATATATCCAAGAGAGACTCGCAGAAGAGCAAACTATCTGTTAAAGGGCAAGCTATCACTCTGATTTTTTTTGCTCTTGTAGGGACAGATTAATTTAAAGCACACCGCATGGCTACAGGTTGGTAGGAGGAAACAGGCCTAAGCTGCCCTGTCATTTTATACCTAGACACGCTGCAGGAAATGAAGGCAAATGACACAGAGAAGACTGTAGATGAAGGGATACTTTCCTTCCCAGTTTCAGTTTAAGTCAGGACATCAAGACAGAAGGGGTACTATCACCAACTTTACAACCCTGAAAATCATTCCAAATGGTCAAAATGGCCTGCTGCTGTTTTCTAAACCTCACTGGTTCAGCAGTAGATCCTCAGGTAAGGAGTCTGTAGGCAATGGGCTCCCAGTTAATGGCTTAGTAAGGCAGTGACTGCAGTGAGCCTTGAGCTTATTTGGCTACCTTCACAAGGCACTGAAGGGGAAAAACAGAAAACTTGGTGGGGACAGTGCCAGCAGGCACTTATTGAAAAAAAAAAACAGAGCGTATCTCTTTTTTTCCCAGAGTAGAAAAACAGTCTTTGGGCTGACCGTTGTTTCCACCCTTTTTAAAACAGGCCTTGACTAAGAAAAATACAAATAAGCTGATCATAAATTAACAGTCCTCTCCGTTGTGAGCAGGCACGCATATACCTGGCCAAGGCAGGCAGGAGCAGATTGATTAAACAACAAAGTTCACCTTGTTTTCTGAGTTGAAAGCTCATGCTGTTTCTTGGCAGAACAGGCATGTCAGGCCTGTAATAACCACTTGCTACCTTGCTTCAGTCAGCGTTAAAACCAGTACAATATTAACATCTTAGGGTACATCCATCTGGAAATTGCTTTCTGGGATAAAAAAATGAAAGGGAGGCAACTGAATACCACACCCAGTGTTGATTTATTTATTTCATAGTAACTCTCTTTAAGGAACTTTAAATTTCTCCTTTCCCTCACCTGAAAACTCCATGTTTCAAACATTTTCTGTTAAAATGCAGAGCTGTTCAGAAGGAAGTGGCAAAGAACAGCAGTTTCTTCAGCTGAAGGTAAATTATTTGGTCTGGCAGAGGCTGAGGTTTGTATTTGCTTTTTTTGGTTTTACTTTGGAAGAGGCTTTTGTGTGCACATCTTACTATGAATCCACGCAGCCAGCACAGTAGGCTGCATTACCCAGGACAAGGTGAACCTGACAGAGACAACACTCCTGTAACAACTCAGCGGCCAGAGCATCCCCAAACTGTAATCTGGAGTGACCACGCACGCTTAGGTGTGGGAAAGCTGTTGTGTTTACGGCTTTATGGGGTTGAATTTGGAACACAAGAATTGAACTTTAAAAAAGACTGTATTGAAGTGGTTACTTTTTGCTGACATGGTAATACTAAAATTTACTTTTTCCTCTTGATGTCCTGGTACAAGTGTAGGCTTATTTTATGGCACCTCTTCTTTCTGCTGAATCAACTAACATGATAGCTCCAGGATTCAGCGGACACTTGTGCTTGGCATGAAAAATTTTATGTAAATCCTGTTGTGCGAAAGTGTTATACAAGGCCAACTGGGTAAAAAAGCTAAAGAAAGCCTTTCCTTTATAGTTTGCTCCTCTTTTTTTTTTTTTTTTCATTTTGCTTCATTTTGGTTTTGTTTTTTGATTGAAGAAACCTTCTCCAACATTGATAAAGTTTGAAGACCATACTAATGATGTACAGTGCACGTGCTCTAAAATCCATATTCTATGTGAATGCTACCCTTTGGAAGCTCACTGTGACTGTTTTGGAGACTTTTAGCATCACCAAAGTATTTTTTTTTTTCCAGAAAGCAAGCAACTGATTCAGGGTCTAGACACTGGATTTTAAATTAGCCAAATATTTGTAGCTGACTGAAAAATTCTCTGTCACAGAGAGCTGGACTATGATGAGGACATTTGGCTCTGGATTAATTTTAGATGAAGGTTTAGGACCAGATTAGAGTGTAGATTCATGTCCAATGATGCTTAAATTTAATGCCCTGGACTTCTAGCATCCTGGCCTGTAGATGTCCTGGCCTGATCACACACTGCCAAATTTCTGTCACCTTGGGCTTCGTTAGCATGAGAAAACCAGACCCATTTTGGCTTTGTATCTCACTGCAAAATAAACCACTGGGGCTGGTTTGCCAGTCATCTCTTTTGGCCAGTCATCTATAGCTGCCTCCTGCACTCAACTTCAAATGGATTTGGACAGGATNNTATATATAAATATTATATATATACATATATAAACTTCCATATTAAATATTACCTGTGCAGCATTTAAGGGGGCTAGGGGTTGCATTCACCTTCTCCAGCTATTCTAATAGCTATTTTAATAGCTAGAGACATAATAAATACAATGCTTGACATCGTGAGTGAACCAGAATAAAATTATTTGCAGGAAAAAATCTGAATGAATAACACAGATAACTAGAAGGGTGTTTTTTTTTTTTTTTTTTGAATAAA
>VXAL01002945.1:499119-539336 GCA_013399475.1 Chauna torquata
TTTTTTTTTTTTTTAATTTAAGTAACGCAACTGCTTCCAGGTTCAATGCATAGGCACATAAGAGGCAAGTCACACCCCACTTAAGAAAAGCCGCAAAAGTGAGAGGTCACTGGTGTTAATGTTAGACAACATTTAGGGTGAGCTGGGAGAGGGAAAAAGAAAAAAAAAGCATCCAGCATTTTCAATGAGATTACCACAAGTCATTGCCAGTGCTTTTTTTCCATCACATTTGTTTACTTACTGCCTCAGAAATGGTGATTTGAAAACTTAACCTCCTTCATTTTATCGCAGTGAAGACACTAGGCTTGACTGCCCTGGCAGGAAGACCTATGGGGCACCAACCCTGGCACCCGGGACATAGCAGTATCACACAGCAGAGCAAATCCAGCTTGGTGTGGACGGAGCAGCACTTAAAGACCACTTACTTAATCTCTGGATCCTATTGTTGACAATGAAAATAATTTGTGTCACGGACAGTTTAGTGGTGCAGCCACCTGTGGGAGTGGGAATGAACTCAATAGTGTAATTCTGTGTCTTTATGACAATCTGCTGTAATTCCACCAACTTCAATGGGTTCACGCTGGGAAGGGATTTCCCTTTCACAGGGTTCAGTGCATTGGTTATGTCTGAACACAGTTCTTTAAGATCACAACTCACAATACTATTAACTCAAGCATCAGTCAAGCCTTCCTTTTTTTTTTTTACCATTTCTTTTTTCTGAATTGGGAAATGAAATATTTCCATATATTGTGTGCATGAAATATACTTAGAAAAAAACATTAATGGCAAAGTTGTGGCCCCAAAAATTCAGAAGAATCTCAACCACAGATTGCTGTATAGCCAAAGTTGCATCTCAAGTCTTTTTTTCCTGGCCTTCTCTCAAAGGACATCTTTCAGGCTTGCTCTCTCTCGCTAACACTCACCTTTCCCATGCTAGAAATAAATTTGACAACACTATGTTCATCTCCACCTGGCTGCCATCTCCTCCACACATCTGATCCTACCCCTGAACTCTATCCCTCTTGAAATAAAAGATGGCCACCACCCCATGGACCAAGTGACCTGGAAACACTGCTCAGAGATATATGAGCAATGGAGCAACTGTGCCAAAGGAAACTCACAAATCACATACTCTGGGCAATGGGACAACTGGCAGAAAGACAAAATAAAATGACTGCCTCTCTACCTTTCGCAGACACCCTCAGCCAGCACCACTACAGTCTGCTGCTGAAGCATATCTGCATCAGCTAAGCCTGCTGTTTCTCTAACAAACCTCTTGCTGCAGTCCTTCAAAGCAGGCGGGATTGGAGCAGCCAAGGTCGGGACGGTGCTGCAAGCCAGGAGAACCATTTCCAACCTGCTCAACAAATACCCGAGGACAGAGGGCAGAAGTAGGAATGGGAGAGAAGGCAAAGATTTCAAGTGGCTGCCCTGTATACATCCTACCTGGCTGGTCCCTTGGAGTACTGCAGCATGTTCGGGTAGGAAGCCATCACTGCAGCACCTGAAATAGAGACAGAAATTCTCAGGTGCAACAGCTGATGCCCTATCATTCAAGTTGTCACAAACCACAGATGTCAACAGTATGATTTTTGCTGTCAATATCAATTTGGAAAGTGCCATTGTTAATGTGCCAGTACAGCTCAATAACATTTGACTCTACAGACTGAACCTGTGCTGAAATCCTTGCTTTTTTTTTCATTCATTTTAAACAGACTTCGAATACACTCTCTCTCTAGGTGCAGGCTAGGCAAGCACACTGGGTTTCTGTGCCACATCAGCCCAGTTTCTCTTTGATTTGCAAAGAAGATTTTGTGATGCTACGAGCAGCTTCCTCCCTGCGTGGGTGGTCAGCGGGGGCCGCAGTATTCTTTTTGGATGGATTTACTTCTCATGGAGATGCCAAAGGGGAGGGAAGTAGTTTGACCTAAAAAGCCCAATCTAGACCCAATGAGGAACTGAACGCAGACTCAGAACCAAGCTAGGACAAGCCGGGTCTGTTTTTATGAGAAATACCTGCTTTTCAAGGTGCAGCCATGTGGAAGATTCCCTTCTTCACTTTCATCCTGAAAAGAGAGATGGAGCAGTTAATGGGGGAAGAGAAAGGCCATGAAAATCACAAGCTGTGTAAAAAGTTTCTTGGCAAATAACAGTTTAACACCACTAAGAAGTTAGGTTAAAATGGTTTCAAAGTCTAAAATTAGTTACATTTTAAACTAACAGCATATGCTTTTATTGTCTCTTATCTAAAATATAATCCCAGGAGGCTGTGAAAAGCATGCAAATTACAGAAAGCTAATTTGCTCCAACAGCGACACCTCCCATGTAGTTGGGAGGTCTATTAGACCTAGTGTACTCTCCATTATTTGCATATTAATAGCACCTGCTGAAATACTTTGGGATTTACATTCCCTGCCAGCAGAGGGACAAAACAAAACAAAACAAAAAAATTATATAAAATTCCTTTCATACAGCTTTGATGAACAATAAACTATTTAGACAGTGCTAAGAATGCCAAATTAGTGAGAGGCAATGGGGTAGTATTGCAAATGCCATCTGTGATTTTCAGAGAAACTGGACTGCAAATTTGCTTCCAAAAAATAATAATAATAAAAAAAAAAATACCAAAAAAACCCTACCCAAAACAAAACACAAAACAACAAAAAAAAGCTCTCTCTGGAAAGTGCTGGATAATTTGAAATCACTCACTTGGCTCAAGTCTGAAGAATGGAAAAGTTTAACTAAAGAAATCCAGACACTGCAGCAAGAAAAGAAAAAAAAAAAAACAAAAAACAAAAAACAAAAAAACCACACATCTACAACCACCAAAAGCAGAACCCCCAAAGTGGACCTTGATTAAAAATCTACAAAACCCCAGGCTTTGATATTAGCCAGGCCTGCAAGACCTAGTCCCCTGCACATAAAACAAAAAATAAATTAAAACCAGCTACAGCCTGAGGTTTACTTAACAAGCCAGCTTTCAATCTCTGCTTATGACCACTGCTTCCCCTTCTGGCCCCCTGACTATAAAAAAAGCCCCTTGTATGTTCCTTTAGCTCATCTTCCTTGGGGTAAGGGTGAAAGCAGCTTCTTTTCCACAGTAGCAAATGGAAGAAACTCACTTTTCAGCACAAAGCCGAGCCAGAGCCGCAGGCTGGACGTGTAACATGTGCCTCTCTGCAGAGCGGACTCAGGGAGCCGAGCAGGCAGCCGGGGCATTCCCCGGTACCTCTCTTTCCAAACAGGCAATTGGTATTCCTAAAGAGCATCCGCCATGTACTCATATTCCCTTCAAGAGTTACAGGGGGCCTATATTTCTCCTCGCTTTTCAAACCCACTGCTTTAACTCTGATTATGCACCCTTTTTCAAATGGGCACTGACAGGCCCACTAGAGTTATTTACTGCTGGCGTGCTGAATTTCTGCAGCATCTTAACTACCTTCATATTCCCAAACGAAGAAGGCAATTGACTTGAACTTAAAATGACTAAACTGTTCTCCACTTATTAAAACAGCACTGAAAGAGCCCTTCATGTAGGACAGTGAAGCACGGAAAGGTGATGTCTTGAGCGAGCTGGCCAGTGCTCTGTGGGGACGGTGAGTGGAGCAAGCGCAGCCACCGCCCCAGCGAAACCCTGCGGCCACCGCCCCGTGTGGCAGTGAAGCCTGCGTCTCTGTCCCCTTGCGTTGTGTGGAGAGAAGAAGGGACTGTTCCCGGGCAGTATGCTACTACTTGCCTCTTCTCTCTCCGCCACAGACAGTGCTCAATATGTCTTTCGGCTCTGCGCAGCCAGATGAGACCTATGAAAAACTTGCTCAGTGTCAATTATAATTACCGAAGGAGGCAATCAAACATTACAGCAATGGGGACCCCTGAAATGCTTAAGACAGGCAACTCCCACCATGGCTGCCAACAAATGCTAATTCTCATTAACGTATATGTAGCTCTTAAACGCTGCAACGGTGCTAGCTATTAGAATTAGCTAGTAGCTAATTGGTAGTAAGTAGTAGAACTGGTTAAAGTTACAGGATGAAAAGCAGATGCAGATTGGAGGACACAGTGCTGAGCTTGTGATCACTGCTGGTGATAATTTTCAGCATATTTTTGCATACTCAAGAACCTCTAAAGAGCAGGCAGGGAAGGGGTTGCCGGAACGGCTGCTGGGAGGCGTCCGTGGTTCAGGGCACCGATGAGCAGAGCTATCCCTTTGTGCGAGGTACTAGCTCAAAACTGTTAAGAACTGTGTGTTGCTATCGTTCAGATAGATTCGATGCCCTATAAAAATGGGCTTGCACCCCATTTCTTGCGGAAAGGGGAGGATTCACCGCTGACTTTTTTGTGCCTGGCAGTCAGGTACCTGCTGTGGGCTGGTCACAGCTGCAGCACTCGCAGGGATGGCGCGAGCAGGCACGGCAGCTCGGAAGGCAAGCGTCTGCTCCGCTGCAGAGGAAGCCCAGCTCCGACAAGCAGGACTTGGTAACCCAAGGCATCTGCCTCAGCACAGTCTGCTGGCACGCTGCGCTTCAGAGAGAGGAAGGCACGAAGAAGCAGAGCGACACGTCCGCGTACGGTCAGGAACGGCTCCTGCCCTGTGCTATGGCATGGAGGCCTCTTGGCGGGGAGACGAGGCCGCTACCGCCTGTCAGGTGTGTGGCTAAACGCTGCCCGTGCTGCCAAGTAGCATGGCCCCAGCCTTTCTGTGAAGTATTTTTCCAAACATGAAAAGCCATGTACTTGTAATGACAGCAATAAAAAAAATATATTAAAAAAACCACCCTGAAAAGCATAAACCCAGGCCATTACCTATTATAACAAATTGAATTGGATGTTCCTATGTTCCTTACCTGAAATTTCATGAGCAATTAGCAAACAGAATTATCCACAAATGCATGTATGTCCTATTATCCTTGTAGCTATTTCAGCAGCTACGTTACAAGCCTGCAGTTTGCTATCTAGCAGCTCTAGCAGCCCCCAAACCACAGCTTTTTCCTTTTTTTTCTCCTTTTTTTTTTTTTTTCCCAAACATGAAGTTCATGGCAGCCAGTGTTTTACTACCTAAACACTGAGGGAGAAAAAAAGCAAGGGGGAGAGGATCAATACGTACAGTATGTGTATATTCAGCAAGAGCATGTTGCAGAGTGGGGAGCTGTGATGTGTTTGCATTGTCTGTGAAAGGATCCGTAGTGGCACTGCAGCTGGAGAAATAATGGAAGATCAGGGGACTGTCTTCAGTGACAAACTTTCATCTGGTAAGTTACAATTATATCGTAGGAAATGATACCTTAGACTGCAACTAATTTGTGAATCCCAGGAAGGGCAGATCACTGATTCTTCATCAGGGCTGCAGAACCTGATCTATAAAAATTTGGGCCTCAGCAGGAGGCGGTGTGTAAGTGTGATTTGCATTTCAATTCCTAGTCCACCACAACCTTTAAATCTTCCTCCAGCACTATCACAATGGAAATTTTTGTTCTCAGTGTGCTCAAAATACATATTAAAAAAGAACAAAAATCCTAGTACAATGGAAGTCAGTTGTTAATGGGAAAGAACGTGGCATTTATGCTCAAATTGTTTCACAAAACACCATTATATCAGAGTCTTTCATAATTTTATGGGGGATCAAATCCCCTGACACCATCTTCAGGGACTTCATGTGGTGCTCATCACTATCATTGCATGTCCACAAACACCACAGCCCTTTCAATTTTTATCTGCCCAGAACCCAGAATACGTTACATTGTTTAGTTTTTTAAGAAGCTTTTCTGTATGAAGAACTCGCAACAAATAAAAGTCATTTCCCTGAAAAAACGAGCCTGTGAGTGCCGGTTAAGGGAATTTTGGGCAGGCCCGCGTTACAAGAGGTGAGAGCAGCTCTGCCATCCTTCTGCTCACTGATGGCACAGGTCCAAGCAGTCCTACATTAGGCAGCCATCAGGACTGGCAACGATGGCATGGTGCTCACGTATTTCCCCAAAAAACTTTATGGGTCAGACTATGAGCCCTGTATTCATGCTGAAGATTCATAGTAATAGGAAGGCTTTCCAGTGCTGCCACTGAATCAGGAAACAAGTGTGCAGAGAGAGGTAAAAAAATCTACTCTTAGCTCCATCAGCCAAGGAAATATTCCACGTCAAATGCTCTCAGCCTTTTAACCCAGTGTCAACAAAGACAAGTCTTCATGCCCTTCCTGTGTGTTTGTGAAGCCAACCGAGACAAACTCTTTGAGAGGAAGCCAGTGCACAGAGCCGTCCATGGGCCATAGATGATGATTATTAATGTTCTGGCAGAGCTCAGATGCCTCTCCTTGCTGCATATGGAGCCAGGTTTTGTCCTAAAAAGGTACACATGACCATGAATTCAAATCTACATTTATTTTGGCAATTTGATATCTGTTTTTCTATGTGTGGAATTTTATTGCCACTTACTCAGATATGGCTAAACTCAGCAAGCCTTTCCAGGGACACGTTCTCCAGCTGATTGAATTTCCAGGCTCCAAACCTCCTAGCCCAAATAAAGGGTGCAGGAGTTTGTCTACCAACAATAGGAGAACATCGAACACATATCCCAAATGCACTTCCAAGTTCTTCCTGCTTTTGCTGTTGCTGGAGTTGATAGAAGCTTTCTATTGACTTCAGCAGATACAGGCCTTAATGAAGGACATTTTTTTACCTATCTCGTGCAGGCACTTTCATTCCCTCACTCTGGTTTGCCATGTTGGGACCCAGTGATTTGTTTTATTGCATAGTGATACATCCTGGCGTTTGCAAGATTACAGCACTTTCCCTGTGAATTTTCATACAAGCTGCTCCCCTTATGAAAATGGAAAGCAAATTCCATGGTGAAGGTTACGGCTCTGCTTGAAATGCACTCAGTGAACTGACTTGTTCCGTATCTACTCCCATTTCTGAGTGTCTGCATTCAGAGCCATTTACAGGGGGCTGGTTCTACAGCATGACAAGACGTTGATTCTCTCTAAGGTTTCTGAGCTGGCATATCCCAGATCATCACTTACTTTTAGAAATGTTTGCTTGCACTCCACTGAGTATCTGAGAGCCCAATCAGAATATTTCAGACTGAAGAAAGAAGCCTGGTCCTGAACATCCTGCTCAACAAACCAAACCAAAATGAAACCAACAAAAAAATAAAAACAAAACCCCTCATACAAATCAAGGGAAGTTTGTCCAGTGCAGGATAAAGAATTTTTCTTCTCTTTATGGACACGGCCTTGTTAATAGCACAGAAAGCATTCAGAAGTACAGATCTTACCAACTGCTCTTCAGCTTAACATCTCTGGCATTCAAAACATACAACTTCTGTGTTTGTACTACATTTCCCTAACAGCTTACATCGAGGCCAAATAGACAGCATTCTGCAAAGGTCTTCTAAAATAAGCTTATTTAAAAGAGCAAGGTCAATGCCCAACATATGTCAGATTCTGTGAGTAGAAATCAAAGAGTTAGGAGCAAATGGAATACGTCAGAACTCAGTGGTTTTCCATGCCAGGCTCTTTTACCAAGTTCACGTTTCTGCTGCCAAAAACAGTAACAATCCCATCATACGGACTTCAGCTCTGGAAAAGTGTCATTAAAAAAAACACCCTGTGTCTGTGCATAGGCTAGTTAGCTCAATAAATAAAACTAATGCATAGATAAATATTTAGCTGGACTTGCTATTTATTGTCTATATAACTGTATTTTTCTTTTAATGGGACACATGCTGGTTCCATGCTTCAGCCCTAGGCTCTATTAAAATCAGATTAAAAGCATTAGTAATGTTGTTAATTCTATTTATAATATGCCCATTGCAAGAAAAGAGAACATTAAAATAGAAAAAATATGTATAAATGGGATTTAAGAATTGTTTAAAAACATTCTGCTCCATTTTGATCTTTGCCAAAAAATGGCAATTTTTTAAATAAAAAACTTTCGCTCTGTTCAGATAAAGTAACACTGCCTGGTCTTTTAAGCCATATCTTGTAGAACAGTATTTGTGATTTCAATTAAAACACACTATTGTCACTTTAGCCTCCCTCTTTGGTATTTTAAATTGGTCCTAATGGCTTTGCCTTCAGTGATTTGCGTCCCATAGTGAATCCTTGTCACTTACAGCACCTCCCACTATTGCCCTCCCGAATAATCACTACCAGATAATCACTTCTTCCCCTTTCTCCCAACATTATTGCTCGCTTCCCCTCTGACTCTGCATGCTGGTACAGTCTGCAAACTATTTGCTCTTTAACATCTTTAACATATGGCTTGTTGCTCTGGCACACAACAGTTAGGGATTTAAAAGAAGGATAAAAGCTGCTTGAAAAAGGCCAAACTGATGGCTCTACAGGTAGGCTTGTGTCTCCCCATGGCCTGTTTTCCTGGCTGCAAACTGGAGAGTGAAGAAAGGAAGAGTGAGAGAAAAAGAATGGATTGTGATTAAAATCCCTCTGGCTCCATACTCACAGTTTAGGGCCTGGCAGGTGCTTACGCAGCACAGGTCCATGTTCAGCTGGGGGCTTGCTGCTTCCTAACAGACCTCTGCGAGATGGAGACTGTCTGAGGCGAACCTGTTTAGGAATGCAAAATTTCCATGGGAGACTTTCCACCAAAAAGATGCCATCAGCAGAACCCCAAAAAGGCTTTGGCTGAAAGCTAAAATGAGAGCTGCCCCCTGCCCCTGTACCAGACTTCAGCATCACAGCCCTCACACGCCCCGGTACGCACAGGAGGATGCACGGGAAACCATAAAGCTTTCTCCTTCTGAGAGGAGGATCCTTTCTCCTTTGCTTTTCATGGCTCTCATTATTAATTGAAGAATCATTTAGCTTACATAATTGTCCTCTGCCATACATAATTCCAACCTTTCTCTTTAAATTGGCTTATTAAACTAAATACACTTTTTTGTTTTTGTGACTCCATCTATCAAAGCTTCTAGACGGACAGTCAGTGTCACAAGAAGAAAAAAAAACCCTAATAATATTAAGAAGGATCTCTTTATGTACATTTATGAGATCTACCACCAGGTGACTCTATTCTAAAATATCCATATTTTTGTAAAGCAAAATGCTATTTCTTTCATGCAACCTGAACATAATAATCCCCCCCTCCTGCCCCAATAAGATTTAGCACTCAAAAAAATGCTGTTAAATAAATAGCACTCTTACTTAAGATATGAACAATTTTTTTTGACTAGCACATGAAAATGTATTAGAGAGAGTCAGGGATTTCCAGAACAGCCTGATCTGTTCCTGTCTAATCAGACCTGATTAATTCAAATCAAACTGCAAACCTCAGTTTTATTTTGCTTTAAAAACTCAAGATCAACAACAAATCAGCAATATGGAGATATCACAGAGGCAGTTAACACGGGAAGCCTACAGACACTGAGTCTCATGGAGTCAAATGGATATGATTAAACATTTGGAATCATTTATTAATATTTTATATATTCAAATAGATACAGATAGGACCAGTTAGAGGGATGCTCTTCACAGGGGACTTTATTATATTTATGCTGAAGAACAGGAGATCCAGCTCAGGTGTCAAAGAGTGTTTCTTCAAAATGGAAAAATTATTAACAAATAATAGGGTTATGTGGGAGGGTTTGTAAGTAACACCAAACTGCACTAAACCATGCAGCGATCTACACAGGTAATCAAAGTGTTTGTGAGATACTGAGCACAGCAGAACAAATAGAATGAGATAAAATAAAATAAAACAATCTTACAAATGCAAGATTGCAAATGCAAAATAGGTAGCCATGCAAGAAATATTTCAGAGATTTACTGAGCCATTACTTCTGTGGAACACAGATGCATATAGGCTCTCAGACCTGACCAATTGAATCCACATCAGACCAGGGAGACAGAAGGTCAGGAGGCTGAATGTGGGTTTGGGCACTTGGCACAGCTGCTTTCCTTAGGTGCAATACACTTGTCACTAGTGGTGGCATTTTGCATTTGCTGTATGGCGGCATATGTGCTTGCCACATTTGGGACCCATTATATCTCTTTACCCTCCAGCCACTTCCCTTCCCTTCTTGTTAGCTGCATGTCCGTATATTCTTCTATACTCTTTCGCTACATTGCAATGCCAGCTCTTTGCCCCCTCTGCTCGCTCTGCCGACTACACATACTGCCTGCATGCTTTACGAGCTTCCCGTATTACAGCCGTCTGTAGGCGGGGGTAGAATTCTTACATGTATTGCAGAATGTATACATAAATACATGTGTGTATAGATACACACACCCACACACAGATATTCTATAAGGAATCATATCTATTCCATCACTGAAATACTTACCTATTCGGAAACAATTTTGCTACTAGGGAGAGCACACACAGACAAAGAAAAGTTGGAGAATAGCTGAGGAAATCTTTCAAAGCATAACATAAACCCAAACTAGAAGCAAAGATGAAAAAAGGGGAGTGGACAGAATATATGTTCACATTTCAGCCCCTGCAATTAAAACCATCGTTACTGCAACAGCACGGACCAATTAGTATATGTTGATATATTGGCTTTCAGATAAAACAGTATCTGACTGCATGCACAAAAGAGGTAGTTAAATGTTTCCGCTTGCTTTGTACACAGTTGCACAGACAGGACTGACTGCAGGACTCATTTTTGTTCACTGTTGGGTCATTGCATACGACAACAACAGTTAAGAAGAAATTTGGTTGATGTCTCATTTTGGTGGGCCATACTGCCAGTCTCCTCACTCCAAATTCACAGTGTTTCCTATCAGGGCACTGGAACATTGATTCAAAGGAAAAAGTTTCCAATCTGGAGAGATGAGCTCGCCTGAGCAAGTTCCCATCGAAGCAGTGCCTGAGCCCAGCGGAGGTGGGCACCCCCTGGAGGTTTGGGTGTGCATCCAAAACAGGAGCATGAGCTTCAGATAAAAAACCTTTGCACTCTTTTAAAGAACATTAAAAATGTAGCAGCCTCTGATTCATATTTTGATAGCTAAAACTATGTCCTTGATGACCAGTATTCAGCTAAAGCCAGATCTCCTCCTTGTCCCGCCTCCAAACCAGAGCATCCCGTGGTTTGGGAGCTTTGCACGTGGGTGCACGGATGTGAGCCAGACTGGTGGACAGGGCCCCTGGAAAATGCAGATCCATATTCAGCTTTTTGTTTCCACAAATACAAGCAAGCTTATAATCAAAATTTTCAGTTGATAATACAGCTCCAATTAAACTCCAACAAAACAGGAGAAAATTTGAAACTACTCAGCTTTGGTCTGCTTCTCTTTTCATTAAATTTATCTTCAAGTATTTTCTAAAATCTCGACCTAAGGAAGCAATCACAAAAACCCATAAGTGAACAAGTTAATTTTATAGAAGGGAGAGGACACTGAATTACCTGTCTGATGTAGCCGATGTTTAGGTAAGCGACACAGCCAAGCCTTGATCTGCATGTCCTATATCCCAGACCTGATGTTTTTAAATGCTACTCAAAGGCAGCAGTTGGGAAAACGATGTTACAGCCATGGCCTGCGTGGGCTGTCATCTCAGGGAGCACCGCTTCTCTCGGCAGCTGCTCGCAGCAGCGATATCTCTCACCTGACAATTGCCTCGCTCAGCAACAGGTCAGGCAAGCAAAATCCCTCACTTGCTTTCAGGTTCCCTAAGTATCAGCGATGGAGCATGAATTGCCTCTGGCTTTCTGTGCAGCCTCCATTACATTAATGAATGGTGTTACATAAAAAATAGCCACTGACAACAAAATCCTTTCGTAAGTCATGATGCTTTCGGACATGTCCCTCCATTCTCCCACCCTTGCTTAACACACATAGGGAGGAGGCTTAGGAAGGAGGTCCAAAAATCACACAGTGTTTGGTCTTCTCTTTGAGGTGACCATTTGTGAATCAGCATGGGAAGTCAGTTTGCTCACTTTCGGATGCACTGTTTCGAGGGAAGACATTGAAGAGACAAAGACCAACTGTAGATCAACAAGAGATGGGTT
Organism: Chauna torquata; assembly: GCA_013399475.1. NCBI lineage: Eukaryota > Metazoa > Chordata > Aves > Anseriformes > Anhimidae > Chauna > Chauna torquata. The sequence continues at coordinate 511,081 of VXAL01002945.1, forward strand.
TTTCATCGGTACCTGTTGCTGTGAAGGAGGAGGTCGCTTCACCCTCCAGTACAAGTGACACAAAGGAAAATTCATAGCTGGGGCAGCACAGGCAAGAGTCTGGAAAATGCCTGGCCATTTTAATGTAAATAGTTACAATATGCACATACATTTCATGCCATCTCACCGCTCTTATGAATGCCAGGAATGTTAAGTAGGTAGGAGGCCCCTCTCAGCACTAGGATGTTTACAGCTCACAGCAACACTCCCAAAGTACAGCCCCTGGGCCTGAGAAGCCTTTGTAGGCAACATGCAACAGCCTTGGTGATTGTGGCCATCCCTGATAGAGCCAGCTGATCGTCAGCATTACAGCGGTGACAAGGTACCTGGCAGCTGTGCAGGTCCCACTCGAGTGGGAATTAGGCAAGGAGGCTGAGCTCTCCTCTCTGTGCTTTGCACATGAGGCATGTCATGTTTCCGCACACACCGGTTCTGCATTTCACGTGAATTTTGCTCAGTAGCGCCCCAGCCATGTCATAAAGAAGCTCTTCAGGAACAAAACTTGGAAAACTTCTTGCTGAGGAGCCTGGTACTAAAGCTACAACCTGTAATCTCGGTAAAGGTTTTATCAGCCATCAAGATCAGAAAGGAAAAAGCACTTGTAGTGTATGTGAATGGCCAACTCAACTGCTTGGAGAAAGGAGTTGATTCAGGCTGCCAGTATTGGCTCTTACACAGATAATAAACTAGACTGGCCTTTCTCCTGACATCACACTTCAATCAAAAACTTTCTCGCAAAATGTCACTTTCAAAGTTGCAGCTTTAAAAAAAAAATGTCTTTATAAAAAATTCATGGCCACAATGATCTGATAATGCAGCTTTCTGATACCAGCAGATGTTTTGTCTAACATGTTCCCTGAAGCTGTACTCTGTGCCTTCATATCTTTCATTTCCAGTTGCTATCTGCTGACTGTGGGATGTCATGTACGTACCCTATAGCGATGCGCAGCAATTCGCATCTAACACCGCCGTGCGTAATGAGCTTCACAAGATGCTTGTCGCAATAACTCCGCACTTCCCCAACCATATGGAACACAACACTCCAAAGCCCACAGACACTTTTTTTTATTACAGTTCAGATCCTTAAAACATAATCTGTGTGATGTCTAGTGAATGTACGTGAAGAGCTGCTGAAAACAAAGTTAACACTTGTTCACATCATCTGTTACAAATGTCCAATTTGGGACAATAAATTTCCTCGGAACCTGTTCTTTTGCTGACTCGTTGCTTTATCTTTTTTCTCTTTCTCTCACGTCGTTTTTTTTATGAACTATGCATATGTATTAAATGGGATTTGTTGTCCCTAGATACCAATTTGCATAAAGTGCAAGCCATCATTGGTTGGAGAGAAGCAAATTACTTCTCCAGCAAGATCACACTTCTTTTTTTTCTTTCTTTTTTTTTTTTTTAATTTTAACAAACCGCAGGCAGAGGCTGTTAACAGCACTTAGCCAGATATGCAAAGTATCACTTTTCTCAAAAGCAGCTTGATCAATGAGCAAAAAAAAAAAAAAGAAGAAAAGGAAGGTATTCAGTTAAGTACAATGAAGAAATGACCCAAGACTGAGGCAGCTAACCCAGCCATTCACCTGTAACTCGAGCTGCCTGATTCCCAGTAAAATACAATTCAAGTATGGTTTGGCAGTCAGGACACAAAGCAAAACACCATGACTGAGCAGAGCCTCCCAGAACCACCGTTGCCTTTTCCAAGTGTGCTTAGTGCATTTCCAGAAGTCCCAGGCTTGCTTGGTAATTTTACATGTTGCTCAGCTCCCTGGCAGAAGCCTTCCTTTCTCATTCACATCCCCACACATTTATGCACACTGGGCATCTGAAGGACCGTGCAAATACTGGCTTGAAATACCTTTCAAAGGGCAGAGAGGCTCTCCTCTGCCCTCCTCTAATTTTACTGGCTCCCTGGTGCCAGGGGTGCTCTGCAGGATGGCAGCTGCCATCCCAGTTGGCTTTGGACAATCACAAACTCCCTTTTTACCTTGTGCTCCTCATTGTGCACACCTGTGAAGTGTTGGCAGGAGCCTCGATGGTAACAACGTGACAGATTCCCAGGTTCAGAGCTAGCCCTGTATAAGCCCTGTACTTTTAGGGAGGAGGAGAGAGGGCGAGGGGGAAATTACAGCGAGGGGATTTTACAAATACTTCAAGAAACAGATAATCTAAGCAAACCTGTGAGGCACAGGATGATGTAAAAGCTCGCCAGCCTACTGTTAAAAGGACTCACAAGTCATGAGCCAGGGGACAATTAAAATGTGTGGGATATTAAATTCACTGAAGAGAAGAAAATTAGCAAGGACGTTGCAGCAAGCTGCAAAGTTTCAAACTAGGTCTGAACTTCTTGAGGATTCAGTGCTGGGACATTGCTTGAGGTGTGGGGGAGAAGGGGTCCTCTCTGAACATCAGCATTTATTCTGTTGAGCTCTCTAAAATGACAGCAGGATCTGTCTCTTAGTGAATGCTCACACAATTTATTCCCAAATCCACCAGTATCATGTGCTTGGATTATTTTACCTCTGAATTTAACGGACAGATGACACTCTTCTAAGAATGGTTCCTGAGATCACAGAGGATATTAGTAATTCACTGTAGAAACAGCATGGTTAATCTGGACATTGGTGATGACTCGATGCTGAGGTGCCTTTCAGGGAGTTGTGATTGTCAAAAGAACAATCTAGGAGCCAGGGTGTATAAATTCTCAAGAGAGAGTCTGTATTTCCTTGCTACCTTTAGCATCTATCCAATGATACACAAATAGCCACAGATTTTATGCTGTGTGATGATTTGAAGGTGGAAAAAATAGTTTCCGTCTGCAGGAATATTGGCATCTTCTTGCGGCTTTTGCAAAAAGGCAAAAATCCCACAATTTCACACATCTCTATTATTAACGTATGCTGCTTTGTTTCCATATTTATAATTGTCACATTTAAAAAGAATAAAATAGAATTTCAGAGAAGATCTTCATTCCCAAATGATCACAAAAGCACAAAGAAGTCATACAAAGATTATGAGAAAAACTCACAAGAGGGAATTAAGTGCTAGCTTTGAAAATGGGGCTTTTTCGTAACCAAGGGCACTGCCAGTGTTAACCAAAAAAGCACCATGGGACCGGGTGAAATCATGTTTGGGACACTTACCCTCAGATGGAGAGAAGTACATGGACCTTGTCTCTCTGAGTCGGCTGTCTTAAAAGGCAGGAAGGATCAACAACTTTATATCCCAGGCTTCTCTTGCTTGAAAATCCTGGCATGCTCAACTGGCAGTTCAAAGAGGCAGTGTCTAGGCGCCGCTGTACAGGTGCATCTGCAGCCTGATTGCTCTGGGGACAGATGTAGCCAAAGAAATATATGGCTAAAGCTTAGCAGAACACAGCATATGAGACCCAACTGTACAGTAGGTGCTAGATAACATGCAATCATGGCCTCCTACTGCAGTAAATTCTACATAAACCCAGGCCTTTGAAAGAGCAGTAGTAAAAAAAAATGTGTTTTTCTCATTCCTTATCTGTACCTACTCCATTTTACCTAAGGCTGGCTATTAGCTCAGCTGGTGATGTCACTTACTTCACTGGAACCTGTTATCATGAAAGATTTCTCACAGGATTTTCCATTTTGTTAGCTTTGTGCTTTGTGCAATGTTGTATTTCATTCCATTAGATAAAGGGTTAAGTAATTCACGTTTTACCCATATAGACTAAGTTATACTCCCTGTGGGTTGCTGGCTTCCTATTGGCTAGAACGATGACCTTGGAAACAGACAAAAATGATGCATTGTTGCAATAAATATTATAGCTTGCACCTGTTTCTAATTAAGTCTGCCAAACAATTTCAGAGATACTGAAAAGAGAAATGTGTTGGCTTCTAATCGGGTGTTCTTTGCTGTTTGATCTGGATTATTCAGCGCCCCACATGACCTCGCCTTCTTGGTTCTCATTTTTTCCTTTTTCTTTTTAGACTTGCAGAAAGCACCAGATTGAATGAAGTCCTCTCAAAGAGGAGCATCTCTGCCTAGAATCTGTTGTTTCTGAAAACTTGAAAACTGATGGATTTACACTAAGGCCAGGAATAATTTATGGCAATACACCTCAGAAATCGCCAGTATGGCTCTTACGTTTCACAGGTCTGTTGTACCAAAGCTGGAAATTCACTAGTCTTCTCCTTCTCCTTCTTTCTTCTGTCTTTTAAACTTCAGACCTTAAAACAGTCTCTAGCTATTAGTGATCAGGATCAGGCACTGACTCAGAGGGATACTGGAGGTTTTTGCAGGTGGACTTCAGCATGTTGGGGAAATAGTGGAGGAATTATTTTTCTGCTAACACTCTTCAGACATGTAAACAGAGCGGTGGTCACCTTTGTGTTCAGAACTAATGATACCTTGGGATGATTCCGGCAGCTGTTGCCTAACAGAGTAGTTGCTTTAGGGCAGGTATAGATTCAGGAAGGCTTCACACACAGGTTGTGGTTTGAAGTTTAGCATCACGCTTTTCATTCGCTGTATTGATTCTCAAGTTGATCCTCCACTGAAAGTGCTTTTTAGTGAAATGAATGTTCTGTTTCTTGTCCATCTATCTACCCAAGCTGTGTGCAGTTTGCATACATTTAATGTCTGCTCCTTGATCTAGCTCTATGTACAAGTGTAAACACATGTGGCAAACGTTGATGATGTTATCCTTGCAGACCCCTAAGAAGCACAGAATTAGTAATAGCTCCATTTTCTAAAGGGGGAGTGGAAGCCAAAGCTCAGCCAACACTTTCGGCTGATATAAGCTGACACTGTTGATGACAGAAGCAGTCCAGTCCTTTCAGTCCCTATGGGGTCTCTTTTCTCTTGCTGGGATAAGCATTTGTGCATCTGTATTTTGGAACTGACTGAGGAACTTACGGAGCTGAAAACTAACCCTAGGAGAAAACAAAGAGGGTTCTTTTCAGCCACATCGGCTTTCTGATTTTGGTTTGCACACAGCCTGTCAGGACAGCACTGAACAGCAGACAGAGGGAGCACAAGGCAGTATTTTTGGATGGAACTGCATGAAATCACAGAAGGGACATGTAATGACATCAAGAAAACAATGTAGGTCTCCAGATCCTTTTTCTCTTAAAGTCATCAGCCTCACAACATAGCAAAGATTTGCTAGTTGTGTACCAATCTTCTGGGCCGCCCAAAGTTTCTCAGGCACAGAAAATGTATCTCAGAAGTACGACGTTTGGAGGAATTAAATGACCCTCTGCTCAGTCAAGAGTTTATTATTTGGGGGGTGGAGGTTGCATAGGGATTACTTTAGTAGCCACACTAAAGAAGGTAGGATCAGACAGGCCAAAAATAAGCCTAGATACAAAGATATAGAATGGGAAGAGAACAGCTTAGCCTGTGCGGTGTGATGAAGCCCTGCATAAGTATTATGGCAAGAGTTTTGTTCGGGAGGAGAAACAGAACTACAGAGTTATCAGGGTTAGCACAGCTTCCTCTGGTACACTCCCTCTTTCACACTTTTCCCTTGATGGCAGGTAATAAAATGCCTGCTGGTAGCCCCCATGACTGGAGGTACCCAGAGTGGTTCAGCCCATCGCGAGTGCTGTGCCAATCATTTAACAATTCCCACGGCTGCCTTTGTGCGAAGCCTCTCTCCTAAGCCTCTGGTTTAAGAATTTAGAGTAATCATGTAAAAATGATACCCCTGTGCTCTATGATCCGCTGAATCTCACTAATGCCGGATCCCAGAAGAGGGCTTATTAATGAAAAGATGCAATGCCTCTCTCTCTGCTCATGTTTCACATGAATATCTCTCATGGATTCGGCAGTAAACCTTACTGCTGATAAAGTAAGTATAATGAACCTCCGTGCTCCACGAGAATGAAATCTCGGACTGATGAAGTAGTTACCTGCTCTACTTTCCAGCACAATGGCAGGCTTGAGAGGTACAAGGAGAAGTACTTGGCTGCTACGGGGAACAGCAGTGCAATATCACAGCCTCCCACATCTTGGGCCTGATTTGCTAGTGATGCCTTTGGCTGCATGAAAAGATCAACGGTTTGGAAGGAAGAGGTTCGTAATTAGCTGAGAGAAATAAAATAATGACTTATTGTAAATCACTGAGTCAACAGAAGAAAGGAGGTTTTTAAAGGGACAGCAACACCTTGGGGCTACTGTGTGTCCTTTCAATATTACACAGTAGTCAAAAACCCAGGCAACTCCTGCCAGTTGGCTAGCTTCTCCGAAAGGACCAGCACCATGCGTTCTGCAGACAGCAGGATCCTGCTGCTTCCAGCCCCTGACATCTAACCAAATTTTGAGAAGGCACTGAAAATAATTTCAAGTACTGCTTCTGTCCTGAAGCTCCTTTGCTAATGGCAGCATGTTTTGCCATCAACAGTTTTAAATTGTTATAAATGCTTTTTGCTGTAGCTGTTAAAAAAAAAAAAAAGCAAACACTAACAAGAAGAGAAGCTGATTCTATGACTCTCCATGGGAAAAGAAAGCAGGTGACTATCCAGAAAGCACCATGACCGTAAGAAAAGGAAGAGAGCATGTAGAGGGAAACACCTGGTTGCCACCTCTTTCAGGTGCCGCTTGGAGCAGAACAGGTAAAACACTGTGCGCAGCAGTGCAATAGGTCTCTATAATTATCCAAGGCCCACTGTGACATAAATATCTTATGAATTTCCCCCAATCTTAGCATCAGTGGGGTGGTATAGGCCTAGCAACAAGACTCAGACAGATGTCACTGTGGGGAAGCCCGAGACGATCACAGAGACTAGCTGTAAGTTGAACAACCGGACTATTTCTGTTCAGTGCATCTCTGCTGCTTGGATCATTATTCATCCTTTCAGAGCCTGCCCGATGTAACCAAATCAAAGTTCTCAAACCTTTGTGAGGCACAAATCTGAATATGGAAAATTATGGCAGAGATCACAGAGCTGGAGAGTAAATGTAATCCCATCTCAAACACTGGTTATAATCCTCTGCAGGTCTGTTCAACGATTTAAACAATCCATGAAAATGTTAGCATCATCCCTTCACTTCAATGAGATTCTCTGGTCAGAGGGAATTCAAACACCTTGAAACTCTGTGGAACCTTAAACCATGGGCCACATTTCATATTAGCAGCTTGGGCATGACTCCTGGTATTATTAATACCTAAATGCCCCGTATGTTGTCTTTAGAGAGGAAGGCAGTCACGCCACCTTTATATGTGTGCTTTCTTCCCTTTGCTTTTACATTTCTTCAACATGCAAAATGTACTTAACTCACTGCTTATTGAATGAAGGATTAGTATTATTTTCTTTCCTCCAGTGAACTTTGTTTCACTTCATCCTGCATATATTTTGCTAGTCTCTGTTTTCCTGCCAGCACACCACTGTTCAGCAAACTACTGTACTTAAAGCCAGCCAGCTAACACAGTGATACCTTTTTACTCACAAGGAGTGTTTCTGTAATCATGGTGGTGCTTGTGGTATGAATGACAGCTTACACCAATAAGCACAAAATGCGCTTCCAGAAGCTTCGCTGAGCTGGGACAGAACTGAAGCAGGTTCAGACTGGCAAAACATTTGAAACATCTAGGGCAAGACACATTTTGAAATGTAGCCTGCTACCTAGCTCCTCTGCAAGCATAAATGTTGACCAGGGACTGTGAAGGGAGTTACTTCCCCACCCTCCCTTTACTGTGCTGCTGTATCTCATGTTCAGCTAGGCTGGGAGTGTGTGGAAAATGCCCTGCTTTGGGTCCTGTAAAAATTAGTATAAAACAAATAGGTAACAAATTTGCAATGGCCGTGTATGAGGTTTACAGTCTCCTTTTTTGTTGTTAAGATTAGTTATGTTGCCCAGTAGGAAAACAAGTAGAAAAGAAGGGTATCTTTACAACTCACTGTGCTCTTGGAAAACCAGATTGGATGCTCCTGTTCACATCACCACAGCAATGCAGACCTCTCTGGTGGAAGTATTTTCTTTTTCTTGTGGAATTATACCTCAGGTCCTGCTAGGTAGCTACTCTCTTTGTTCCTGTGAGCCAAGCTAGTTGCAAGATCATGCTATGCCATGCTTATAACCTCTCACTAAAAAGGAGGAGATTACAAAGGGGGCAAAATACCCTAGAGGGTTCCCCTTTATCAGAACCTTCCCTGTCAGTTTGCCTTCTCATTTCCTGAGCTCTTGTCTGATTATTAGTGTACTGACAGAATAAAAATAACCTCATATTCCTACATGAATCATAAATAAAACCCTTTTATTTCATCAAAGAGGTTGGCAGGTTTATAGTCCTTTGCAATGCATGCACAATGTGAATGACATACCTTTAATTTTGCTGACAAGCTTGTCGGGGTCCTAATGAAAAAGAGTGAAAAGTGGGTGACTTCTCTAAAGGTTTAGCAGTTGCTTTTTGGTGAGGATATATATTTCACCTTGCCACTGTAATCAAGAAGCCAACTGATCTTGGTAATGAACTCTTCAATTACAGTCCACTTCTAACTCTTCAAGAATGCCTAGGCAACAGTACCACAGTGATTATTGCTGATATTACAGATTAAAGTAACCTGGGGAAAAAAAAAAAAAAAAAAGAGGGGAAAAAGAAAAAAGAAAACCTGAGCAGTGTCCTTGCTAGAGCTTCAGGTGTCAGGGCACATCAGCAATGAACCAAAAAGGGAGATCAAATTCCAGATTTTGAACAGCTAGACTTTATATCTCTGTTGGGCACTGGACAATAATAAACTCACTACTCTTGCCTGTATTCTGACATTATGTATTCCCCCCATGTGTTCATCTAGCTAGTTTGTTTTTAGAAACCAATATCATGTACGGTACTGCTTATCTTGGAAGAATCCCATGAAAAAGGAAAGGATAATGCAAAGAAGTTCTTTTGGTGTCTCTGGCAAGCAAGTTTCCAGACAAAGGTTGCACAAAGAAAGAATATTCCAGGAACACAGAAAACAGATACAGTACAAACAACCTGAAAATCTCTCCTATTTCTGATCTTTCCTAGAGTGAAAAGTTTAACTGCTTGCAAACAGGGAGACAAATAGTTAAAAAATATATTTCGAGCAATGGTGGAAGTGCTTTCCCCTTGTTCAAAACATCTTATTTCTACTTTCCTTTTACCATCTCCTACTTTGCTCATGTAAAAGTCATAAGGAACACTGGCCCCAAAGTTTGCCTTCTGACCACAGACAAATTGTCAAAGCCACAAGCCTTCTCCCTCTCATAAAAGAAGTCCTGCTTTTTCGGAAATATCCCAGGTCTTCACTCAATAATTCAAAAAGAGATTAAGGGAATAGGACAGCTATATTTGCTGTCTTGGAGATTATCCTTTGTTTTGCTGGTGATTCCTGTCTTCAGCAATAACTCACCAGAGAAAGTTTGGGATTTGGCAAGTTACCGCAGCCTGATTGCTGTTCTCTTTTGTTTCTTCCCCCCACCGCGCCCCCTTTTTTTTAATCCTTTGCAGGGGGGAGTGTAGAGGTGGATCTGCTGACAGAGGAAATGAGACAGAGACAACTGAAGTCATCTGACTGGAGAAAGAAGCAGGGGTTGTGTGTGCAGGATTGTGTGTGCATGGGGCAGAAGAGGGGAAACGCTTGTGAACAGCAAATGCCAGATGGTTATCTTGTCAGGATTCTACAAGATTCCAGAGCTGCACTTTTAATTTTCATTACTTTCCATTTTCCTTTGATAAATTCAGAAGCAATATCTAATTTTATTAGGAGCTTCTCATCAAACATGGATATCTTCCTTCCTCAAGGGATTCCCTAGCCTAAAAACCATCAGGCTCTGTGAAACATTAGCTAATCCCAGTTTGAGTTACTTGACCCTATCAAGCAAAGAAATAAATTTTACTCTTCATGAGAGTCCTACTGTTTACACTCCAGACAAAATTCTTAGATCTCAAAGTTTTCAGAGGAAAAGCATTTTTCAGAATGCCAGGAAACTGCCCTTAAAGACCTGGGCCATACAAGCCTGAACTGTTTCTTGTTTCAAATTAAATACCTTGACAGACTTCCTCTTGACTGCAGCTGACATCAGCGCCTGATTTTCTTGGCGTAGCGTCCAAATGGGTAACGGCAGGAGCCATTTCTGGCAACATCCAGTCCCCTGCTCTGCACATCACTACTTCTCACCCCCGACGTTCCCCCGCGAGGCTGCACACAGAGGGGCTGCTAAGAATCAGAGCATTTCTCCCCGTTCAGCGCAGACGGTGTACACTTCAACGAGAGGCTCAGAGCTTGGTGAACCTCTTACAGCAATGTTTGCATGGTGTGTGACTGTGCAAGCCTCCGTGGCTCGGCCAGGAGCAGGCAAGCGGGAAGCTGCTGGTAGAAGCCATCATGAGGGCACATGCAAAACACAGAAAATTTGGGGATGTGTTCACAGCTGGTAGAAGGCAAAGCACACTCTCCAAACCCAAAGAGCCTGAATCATTCCAAAGCTGTTTTGCTCCACTCTAACACATTCAACAGACTGAATCACCCCAGGCACATTAAACTGGTACATTTAAAGCACATGACATCAAATCATATTTTAAAACATATCATAGATTATTTTAAAGGTGAAATTGAATGTGTTTCATACTTATTTAGTGCCTTGCTCCATCAGCATATCCCCAGTGCTTTGGAAAACAGGAGCTTGGGCACGCTGGCTGTAGTGGTATTACTTCTTCAGTTGTTTGAAATGAAAGGTCTTGCTAGAAAAGGTTAAGAAAAGACATACTTCAAAATTATCAGTTTGTTATCACTATTAATAATACTTTATAGTGCTTAACATGCTACTTCTCATCTTCAAAGCACTTTGCAAATATTAATTAATCCACACAATCTGCCTGTGGGGTAAGCAAACGCTGTTGCTCTCAGCAGTTGAGTCACAGGGTTAACTGACTTGCCCAAGTCTAGAGGGTTGGGATCAGCCTCCACATGTCCTGCTCTGATGCTCAAAATACTTAAACAAGCATTTCCCCTGTGCTTAGATGGGATGGCGGATATGTGCCACTTCTAAAAATAAGAGATTTTCTTAAAGCACTGGCTTGAATTGCTAACTACAACTTCAGCTGCTCGAACAAGGCTGCAGTTCTCTTCCCTTCCCACATATTTCTGCACTGATGCGAGATGTGGACAGTGATCAGCTGGCAGCAGTGTGGAGACCCACACTCAGCACACCTGTGGCGAGGACCTGAACTTGTGTCCTCAATACAGCAGCGAAAAATTGTATGTTATGTTATGTGTGTGTGTGCATGAAATGTATGCACATGTACTACCTACATCTGTATGTGTACATATCTATATGCATCCTCATATATGTGTGTAGATGTATATATACTTTCTACCCGTTTCCACTCTGCCTTTTTAGCTGGGAGTTCAATACATTGCTTTTTTAAAGAGCCTGTTAATATGATGCCAATGTTACCAGGCTGCAAAAAACTGTCCAGATATTTTCTGCAAAGGCTAAGTTCGTGGAGGAGCTCTGAGCTGATTTCTAAAACTACTCTCCAAACTCTGCTTTACAGTGGAGAATAACATACGCATGCACAAAAGTGTCCAGAAAGTCATAGCTTAAAGAAGCAGCAGCCCTTTAAAGATTGGACAGGTCACAGTCACCTGAGACACAACTGAAATGAAGAGTTTCATTGAAAGCAGCTTGCACATTGCTGTGGACTGATTAGGATAATGTTTTATTTTGTTTTGTTTTCTAAATGATTCCAAATACTTTCAGTGCTAATAAACTATTGAAGGTTTAGGGGAAAGAAGGACAGACCCATGATGTGTTTTTATTTGTCCACACTTCTTTGAGTTGGTAAATCACACTACTTTGCTTTATTGAGTGTCCCTTTAGGAGTATATTGGAAAAAATTTTATCTGCCACAATTAATACAGTGCCTAGTGCATCACGCAGCACAGCCCCGGTGTCGAAGCTCAGCATTCTCTGGGAGTCCTTTGGTCCCACACTGGATGCCAGAAAGGATAGTAGCTGTGACGTGATACAGCTGCTGATAAATGATGGCGTGAATGCAGAACAAAAAGGCTAATAAGTTCTCTCCAACACCACACTACTTTCCTGAAATGAATGTGATGATGACCCTATTCGATACTCTTTTTTTTTTTTTTTTGGCTAGTGAGCTACTTGTCCCTTTACCTGTGCGTTAGTTTTATCTTCTCTGCACAATGCTATGGAAATAGAGCCAAAATTAATGTCATCATCTCCCTTCACTTTTAAGGTATAAAAGAGCCTTTGAAAGTAGAGTAAACCAAGGAGGCCAGTAACTAATTATAACCCATTGTACTGGACTTTGAGAAATAATGAATAGAAGCCATTCCTCGCATGCTTACCGGAGCGCTTTGCAGAGACAGTGGTGCCTTTGTGGGAGAGGGAGATCCCTTCACTGGACCAGAGAGAGAAGAAATGGAATTGTTAATGTATGTAAGATGCAGGTGGATTTCTATGGTACTATTTCATTGCAGAGGCAGAAGGTAGCAGAGCCAATCATGAAAAGCGTAAAGGTGTGAAGGCACAAAGATGGAGAGTTGATTAAAAGCACCATGGGGAGCGTGAGCGAACAAATCAATGGTAATGATGGAATTATGCCTGAGCGGAACCCAATAGTCTACGGTGTCCTGCCGACTTGGTGCTGGGGATTAAACGTCACAAGGAGCAGAGCCGAGCCCCTGTCCAGCCTGTCGGCACTGAGAGATACACTGATTGATGGGATGGGTTGCACTATAAAACCAGGTGAGGTCTCCTGAGGAAAGACTGAGCTCACTGTAAGCAACTCTGCGCCCTGGTGAGATGCGATGGCTGAATCCTACCCAAACAGGAGCCAGGCTGGAGGAGCAGTGGCGTTGAGAGACGTGCCAGTGGTGGCCATCACGCCTGAGGGAGAGGGACAGGGCTTGTCTGGGGAAGCAAGCATGTGAAGGAAGAAAAGGTAAAAGAATAGAGAAGGAGCCCTTGGGGCTCAGTGAGGTTAGAGGTAGCACCTGGCAGGGAGGTAGCAGAGCCGAGATGCGGTGGCTTGCAGTGGCAGGGGAGAGAGGAGCGCTGGCAGTGCCTGTGCGGGATGGTGAGGCGGGGGCTCGGAGGCACAGGTGGGAGCTGAGGGAGCACAGATCAGAGCCAGCTGTGAAGGCGCTGAGAGAAAGGCCTGGAGCAGCCTGGAGGGAGGGAAGAGAGGACTGGAGCAGCCGGTGAGATCAATGCGGGACTGGCTCTCACTGGGGCAGCAGGGGCTTAGGGCTGCCAGCGCTTGCTGAGCTTGCCCTGCCACTGCCACATCGAGCACTTTAGTATCAAAAGTACAACAGCAATACCTCTATGAGCAGTCTTGCGCAAATGCACCTTCAGTTCCCTTCTCCTTCACTATTTTAGGGACTCCTTTGCTGGTATGAGGCATGCATCTTTATGTATATATATCCAAGGTGTCCCTGTCACTGCAGCACCAGCACCACAGGCAGCTGTGGAACCCCCCCGAGCACATGGTCGGCACAGCCCCGAGCCAGCCATCGCTCTGTATTGCTGCGGTGAAGCACGGGGCGAGGATGCTTTGTGTCTCGTTGAAAAGGCACTTTGCAGAGGGAAACATCCAGGCTGCTCCCAAGACTCAGCAGTCTTATCTGCTCTATAGCAATTCGGACTCTAATCTTCTCTGCTTTTGTGGTTAGTGACATCACGAAGAAGAGCCTGGGGCCATTTTGCCTGCCCCAGGTTGGTCGTACAGTGCTGCCACAAAGGTAGATGCAATGGATGGGAGGATGAACAGAGACAGTGCCTGTCAGGATAGACAGGGAGCACCGAGACCTATCCACAAGGGATAAAATCATGAGTTTGAGTATGCCGTGATACTAAGCATCCTGGAGATTTTCTTTCTGATGGTATTAGCCACATTGCTTGAGAGCCAATTGCAAAGGCAGCACTGCCCGTAGAAAGAATGCAAGGGGACAGCTTGACCTCAGCCCAGCCTTGCCTGGAAGGAAATCCTCCCGCACCGTGGTGCCAGAGCCAGACCTTTAGCAAATACAATGAGGCTATGCCTGGTCTTTTGGCATGAAAACATGGTGGAATAATTGAAAGTAAAACATTTTCCAAATCAAATATTTGCCAAGTGGTGAAACTGGCAGCTGCAGCCAGAGGGAAGATGATGCTAGGCAGCTTCAAGACCCTGCTCAAAGACCCTGCATGCGGCTGGGACCACTGTGGTGGCCTCAGCTAAGAGACCTTCACATCGCAGGGGTCTGCTTCTGCACCCAACAAGCAGGCCAGCTGGGTAGGAGGGAACAAATTTTATTCACCTGGAGCCCTGATCTCCAGAGATAAAATTCTCCGAAGGAAAAGATAAAGATTCAAAATTAGAAAATGCATTGATTCCTTCCAAATGGTCTTAATGAAGACGACTTAGAAGTGCTCAGGTAAGATATTGCTCTTTCCTAGTAGCAGCAAGTATAAAACCTGACCGGGAAGTACACGGCTCAGAATTGGGCTTGAGCACATGTCCCTGGATGGGCCAACTCTCCACATAAGGTGTTTTCTCTTGAAAGCAGCAAGCACCAGAAACAGGAGAGGGAGATCTAGACATGGCACAAATACTGAATGTAAATACAACACATTCCAGTACAGACCCTTCACTGAAGCAAGCCCTAGAGCAGAGCTATCTCTTCCTGTTGATGACAATGCAAAGGACTTCAGCATAATAGTATTTACTCAGTTAAATGAGAGCTGTTAATGCACTTCAGCTTTAGAAACAAAACTTGAACTATTTAAGTGTACCGTTTCCAGACCAGAGGATTTATTTGCATGTGGCTGTTGACTTCAGTGGGAGTCACTGCTGCAACCAAATGCACTGCTTTGAAAGCCTTCTCAACAGGCGAAAAGACTGAGTTACATGTAATGGAAAATGACATCCTCTTGCTTTAAGCGCAAGGAGAACCCAGAGCAAGGAAGTGCAGACTTAGTTTAGATACAATTAGAAATAAAAAACACGTTTGAACTTTGCATATTTCAACTTTCCAGAGCCAAACTAGTCCTAGAAAGACAGCAGCAATTTGACTGGATTTCTTGCCCAATCAAAAATTGTAAATTACAGACATCCTAAGCAAATCCTATGAGCCCACTGAGGACTGGAGGACTCATAAGACCCATTTTCAGATCCATTTGAACATTGCTCAACTCAGTTACCTTATGCAAGTCACTTTACCATCTTTTACCTCACCTCCCTGCAGTAAATTGGGAATAAATATATTCATCGTGTTAAAGACCACTGGATGGGATTTAGGCATTATTATTAGGTACACTCATACTAAATGGATGATGCTAACTTGGTAAGTAACATGTCTTGTCTAGTATAGAACATTTCTTTTGCACTTGAGGGTGCTGGGAAG
Organism: Chauna torquata; assembly: GCA_013399475.1. NCBI lineage: Eukaryota > Metazoa > Chordata > Aves > Anseriformes > Anhimidae > Chauna > Chauna torquata. The sequence continues at coordinate 526,482 of VXAL01002945.1, forward strand.
TTTTAATAAGCACCTTGACTTTTGCCTACATACTGGTGGGAGTCATGCACTTGCTTAGAAAGTATTTAGCTATTTTTTAAAAAATATATATGATTGAGCCTTTCAGACTACTCTTCTTAGAGCTTTTCAACTTAGAAACTGAGTAAGCACTTTAGTTAAACTCACATGGTCACGTTTGTTCCAGTTTCAACTCTCCCCAGTCTGAGAAACTAATCTTTCCCAGAATGAAGTTTTCTTTAAAAATACAATGTGGTAATCCTCTTTCTAATAGAGACTACACAACTGTCTTAATCTTTGCCCACGTATGGAAAGCACTTGAAAAAGCCTTTGTTTTTGTAGATCCAGCAACTTTAGAAGACAGAAATCAGTAAACAGCAGGCTAATCATTTTGTCTCCATTGACAAGCAGTGAAGGAGTTAATTATCTGCTTCTTTTCACTAATTCTGTTGCAGAGCTTGGTTGTGCATATTAAATGTCCAAGTTACCAGATTCAAAGAAAAACTTGATCTCAATTTGGCTACATATTAAAAGTGGCATTCCCTGTTGTCCTACCTAGCACTGTTAATTGCATACATTTAGCCCTCTATTGGAGAATAATTTAGCTTCAGATTGAAAAGAAACAGCACTGGCCTTGGTTATTTTGGCATACAAGTCTCCAGTATGACTCTGTTTTCTAAGCAGACATTAATGATTCTAAAACTAATATTCATTGTTTGAAGAGGCATAGCGGCCTTGGCATTTACTTAACCTTTTGTCTCATGTATGAAACTGAGTCAGCCTAAATCCTTTTCTTAATTAATATCTATTCTTTTTTTTTTTTCCTGTCCAACATTATTTATTAAACAATTTGTATGCAACAATTAGAGTTTAGAGATTAGAAAAAAAACACTGTATGAGCAAGCTTGCTTAGTACAACATCAACCATGAAACTGGTCTTCCAGCTCCTACAAAACTGAGCATGAATGGGATGGGAATGGGGAATAAGTAAGGTCAGGTTAAAAAAAAAATGAAAAGAGTCACACCATTCACCTGTTAGCCTTAATATTAAGCTATTCCCTACTAAAAATATATGTAATTCTAGAAGGAAGAGGATAAAATACTACTGCAAAAGCATAAAAAATGGAGATTTGACACCTCTTGTGAATGCTAGTGATAGCTATGACTGTGAATAAAGTACATTCACTGTATCTTTTTTCTTATTGTTTTGACAGGGAGAAATTATCATCTCAAACTCCTGTAATGTTTCACAGGACAGCACTGTCTGCTCCACATGCACTCTCATCTGGAGCTCACCTACTTTTCTGGTGTGCTTGCTCCTATATGCTTCTTCGCACTTTCGTGATTGCAGTTACTTTGCGTGTGCTGGCAACTGTGCAACAAAATACTGTTAATGGATGTTCAGACCAACACAGAAACCGGTCAGGACACCTTTGGCAATGAAAATAAAAACATTTTGGGATTGCATTACCAATTGTATGACATTGATTGAGAACCAGAATGCAAATGCACATGGGAAGTAAAGACTTAAGCATCTTTCCTCATCTATTATCCTTTCAGCCAGTAGCTATGTGTAATCATGGACCCTTTGCTCAGTGGAGTGACCGTCTGCAGGAAGGGTGACTGAATCACCTTTTTTATCTTACCAGGGCTGGATGATAAACCAGATCTACGTGGAAAACTGTAATGTTCTCCAGACTTTGAAGTCATAAGCAACATGGCCATGATAATATGAGCCATATCTTGCATCCATTAGAAGACTCACAGGAATAAGATTCATTCTAGGCGTTGGCATCAATGTCATACTAAATCTTATATTAACCAATGATCCTCAGTCTCTAGTGCTCTTAGAATCTCCCTCCTAAAAGCCTTTAGTAGATCTCCAGGTACCACACAAAGCTCTTGACCCACATCTTTCTCATGAACTTACAGACACTGAACCCTTTTACCTGAAGGGTAGACAAAGTCCTAAGGGTCATATGCTTGACTTGCTTCTTTGCAGGCGGGGAAGCCATGGCGAAGAAACAAAATGGGACCATTGCTTAGAAACCTTTCTGAGAGCTGAACTGGACCCCTGCCACTACTTCAGAGCTGATGCTCCCAAAAGAAACGCTCCAGCCCTAGGGATCCAGCAGTGTCATTTTCTTCAGTACCTCGCCAACGTGGCACTACTTTAAATATTATTTCAGGGAAATAGTTCAACAGATAATTTCAGGGCATGAACTTAGACAGCAGGTTTTAAAATCCAAATGCATGTCTATAAACCCAACATATTAATAAGTTAACAGTTTTCAATAAGACATCAACATTTGCATGCATCTTCCTACTTGTTATGTGCAGTACTACATTTTTTTTAATGTTTCTTGGATGCTAGCCAGAGAGTCTGGGTCCCTAGTTAGTTCATCTATTACTTTCTTGCCACAATAGATCTGGGTCTTGGCCAAGTACTGGACTCATACTGCATACAAAAATACAGAATTCTTTCCCTTATCTATTGATAGTTTTTTCTTCCCAGGGAAGGGGAAAAAATATCATGAATTAAGATAAATAAGTACATAACAATCCAGCACTAACTGTAGTAGAACCGTTTTTTTTTTTTAGCACCTTTTAAAACTATGTGTAATCAAAAGATTTCCTTAAGCATTTATACCACTTTAGTCTCCCAAGAGTCTAATTCATGATTATTCAACTGAACAGGAGGGGAAGATCTCTTCTTTAAACCCCTCCTTGAGCTCCTTAGGCCTTCCACAAGAGTGAGCAAGGTTACATGACCTGAAATAAAACAATGGAGAAAGAGGCTTCAGTGCCACCCTCCCTTTTTCAGTGTCTCAGCCTATGGACTATGGAAGTGTTTAAAGAGGCCATGAGGAGTTAGAGGCTACCTCTGTTTTATATTTGACCTTGAAAATTTGTATCCATTACTCAGGGCCTCTGGTGTCTTCATAAGAAGAGAGATGAACACAGGAGATGCTGTTCTGAAAGAGTTTTGAAAACACTGTTTAGTCCAGCCCTGATGGCAAGGCAATGAATGTTGCCTTTTGTTGTGGATTTAAGTAGCAAACTAATACTCAAATTAAGAAAGAGCAAGAAAAAAGGAATGAACGATGTAACGTTCCTGGCTTTAGATGTAATTTTCATGGTTTTAGAACCACTTTAATCTGCCAGAAGTCTGAGCTGCCCTTGAAAGGGCTGGTCCTGCCTTCCTGCCCACCACTGACAGGACCATTTTTGTTCCCCCAAAAGAGGTGCATTTAATCAGAGAAATGATAGGCTAAAACATCATCTGACTCTAAGAATGCCCCTTCAGCAATGCTGCTGAGCACAGGGAAACCCAACACTCCTCGGAGCAGGGCCGGAGGAAGTAGGGATGGGGTGGGAAGGGTGTGCCATGCCCTTGGTTAACGGCCCTGTTCTTGCTGACCACGCAACCACCATGAAACCTGAGCCGAGGACACGTGGGGCAAAGCCAAGACCAGGGCAGAAGACGTCTCATTTTCACCCGAGCTGCGGCTAAAATCACAACCTAGTCCACATAGAATATTTTGCTGTCAGTGTAGCACTAATCATAGTAGCCCACTGGGCTGACTTGTAAAATTTTGCTAATAATACATAGATAGCTGACAAGTTAATACAACATGATTCCTGTACCTTCTGCTTGAGATGTGTAAGTATTTTTTCTGCTTAATTTGCCCAAACAAAGCATCAGTGCCTTAATTTCAGTTATTTCAGAAATTAGATCCTCTTGAAGAATGAAAGGATGCTGTGTTTGAGAGGGGTAGCTTTTTTATGGAGACACGTAATTAATGGAAGCCATTAAAGATACTTGTAAAAATGATTCAGATTTTTATATATGATGACTAACTAACCTATTATTGCTCTTCTTGGTAAGAGATTAATGGGAATTTCTTAAAGGATAAAGAATTATTTAACAAGCTAGAGGATATGTATGGGCTTGGAATACACTCTGTGATAGCGTGAATAATAAGAAATGTGGCTGTTTATTTCCTTGACTAATGAACCAAAGCTAAATTCAGAGATAGCAAGATGTCAAAAAAAAAAAAAAAAACTAACAGGGCTAGTGGATGTTTTTTACATGAATCTAAACATATACTTTATTGAAAAGAGCTACTGTTAAGAAATTCAGGTCCTCATGCGCTCTAACCCAGGGTAGTATACCAGTATGACCTCTAATAAGACTGAGAGGCTCCAAAGACTTTAAAGGAAGAGTTTAAAGTCAGGTGATGCTGAATATTCAACAGCTCCTTGGGAGGACAGAGAGAGATTGCAAGGCAGAGAGAAGAAACTAGCTTGCTGCTTGCAAGAGCTTCCCATGAAGATATTTGCTTTACAAAACAATGACAACAATGTTTTGGTCAAAGCTTTCTATGCAAAGAAAACTGACTTCTAAGACCACAGGTAGCAGAGCCACTTCATGATTCCCTTCATGACAGCACACATGGACAGCTTTCATTTTCCCAACCCTGTCAGAGTATAAATGACCTCAGAGTGTTTTGAAGCATCTTGTCCCCACTGGGTTGAAAAGCACGTGCAAGGAAGGAGTAGAACATTTCTATATGGACTTTGGCAATAAGGGAAGAGAGCAGAAAACAGCTCAGGAGAGGAGAAGATAAAGGGCAAAACAGCTTCTCAGGTAACCGAAACCAGTTTTTGGTTCTTTTCACAACTTATTTGCCAAGTATTTTCTACAGTAACTGCTCTGAGCAACACACAGCAATGATTCACATGCCTAGATGAAACACGTAAGTAATACTGCCCTGTCTCTGGTTGAAACAATAGGGCTTTCTCCAGCCCTTTTCCAAAATAGATCTCAACCAAGCTAGCTAGTAGCAACGAACCTCCTGCAGCCTGGTAACGGTTATTTTAACACCCACTACAATTTCCCCTACTCAGTGCTCAAGAGTTTTCTGCCTTCAACTTTTTGAAGGCACACAAAGAACTGAATAACATTTTCTCCATGTACCTGGCTGCAGCCACAGCATTGAAGGGGGTCCTTTCGACATTTTAAAGGACCTGAAGTGCACGACAACATGGCACTGCAGTCAAGAATCTCGCCAGGGAAAGGAATAAGAAGATTTATTTTATTTTCAATATTTGAAAGATTTCAAAAAGCATTCAACTGGATTTCTCACTAAGAGGATGAGTGAAGAGAATCCTTTGTAACTAAGCTGGGAGGCCCAAGTCTTTTATCCATTGTTACACAGTTTTTCCCCAGGGCAGAGTTAGGAAGGGCTGCAAGCCCCAGAAGCTTAACAAGGCGAGTATGTTGGGTGGGCTTCTCTGCCATTGCCTAGGCTCCTCCTGAGGTAGGAGCTGTCAGAGTGGAGCAGGTCCCGCACTCCATTTCAGCCACTGACAGGGATGGTTTGGGTAGATCCCAGCAGCAGCAGTGCTTTCCTGGAGTGGAATCTGTCTGCCCTGTCTACAAGCACATGCGTTCAATACCAAACCACCCTTACATCTGCTTCTGTAATGAACCACAAACAAAGCCATTCCACAGGAGATTAGCAGTGGACTGGCACTTGGGTTAATTGCTGTGCATGGGACTTTGCCAAGCCAACTTTTCCTGATGGCTTTTTTGAAATATTATATGTGGCTGATTAGTCAAAGATATGGTATCTCCTTTGGGATAGATTGCATAAAAGGAGGAAGTTAGTATAACTGTACCAGTAACACCTCTTTTTTCCTACCTTTTGAAGTTTTTACATTTTGATGTGAAAACCCTACAACCTTGATGTGAATGAATTGGTGCGTTTTGACCAAACGGACTTCAGTACACTTTTCCCAAGCTTGGTTAACTGCAGTGACATAATCCCCTACCCCTCCCACTGGCTGAAAGTGAGGACTTGAGTGATTCCCAAGAACCAATAATGTGAGAAGGAGCTCAGGACCTGGGCAGGATTACACAGGACGTGTTCTTACCCTCCCCACCAAACTTTTCTCTAGGGCTTGGCCAACCTAGCTCACTACAAAACTATAAACATGCAAGATCTCTATTGGTAAAATTTTGCTTAGCAGCATTTCATAGCACTTCTGGTCTCTGTGAGATTTTCACTTTTAATACAGCCACAGAGGTACATGAACTAGAAGCAGCAAAAGGCAGTTGTCTACACATGTCCATTTGTGCCTCAATCTATGTGTCAGAGTTTACCATTCAGAGCTGCTCTCAAATGAAAGGCTTTTAAGTAATTAAGCAACGCTTTCCTGATTTGCTACGAAACTTGTGGCACCCTAATATAGCAGAAATTTTAAAAGCGTTTTGTATGATCCCACTGCCCAGAAGCAGGAGAATATGGAGTTTGTAAATAACAAGTGCAATACAAGTAATGCCTATTTGCTTACTTGATCCCACTGAAATTAATGGTCTGTGGCTTAGGTATGTGTCAGTGCCATAAAGCAGGATACGCTTGGGGACCAGGAAGTGTCTGCTTCATGTGTTAATGATGGAGTTATGGAGTGGCAGCAGCCATTTCATAGACAAAGTTGGAGAAGGATTTTTACTACATGCGCTAGTCTCCCTTTTTACATTTGAACAAAAAACTGAAGAAATTCCTAGGTCAGACCTGAGGCCAAGGCTGAAATTTTCCTACAAAATTTGAGAGCAATCCAGCTAGAGATTTTTTAATGGTGCCACCCCTGAGAAAACACAGCCTGCAAGCACAGACAGTGCCCTTCCTTGCAGTTAGGTGTACTCTCACACAGGGGGGAATCTGGATATGAACAAAACTGTGTTCAGCCAAATTATTGCCCCCCGAAAGCCTCTTCTCCACTAAAGCCCCACCTCTCCTTCTTTAGCCCCACCATTCCCAGGAAGATGCTTGAATAAACCAAGAAAAAATCATCATACTAAGGAGTTTTAATATATTTTAATGTTTATGCTATGGCTTTTTGTATAATAGGAATAATCGCTATTGCTTTGTAGTACACTTACAACAAATAGCTTTTGAGATTGCTCAAACACTTTAGCTCCACTTCAGCTCTTAATCAAACTCAGCAGCTGTTTATTGCAATTACACTATAAAGCAATAGACATTATCCCTTAACTAACTGTCTTATTAATATAGGTAGTTACACAGCTATTTCATAGTTACTCTTAAATAACTGCTTTTAATTATTTTATTAACATAAATAACCATCTCAATAAATTTAAATTAAATGCATATGTGAGAAATGTAATTTAAAGCATTGCACAAAATTGCATCTGTTTACTAATGTTTAAATTGATGTTATTGTGTAATTCAATTAAAATGCAACTTTATTTAAATTTTTGATCACCATGGAACACCTAAGACACTAGGACTTCCTAAATATTGAAATGGGCACTCTCTGGACTGTCTTCTCTTGCTATATTTTCTTTGCAATATTAGTTTGCCGCCAGGAGAATGAGGTTTCTTTTTACCCACAAAACTTACAATTTAATATCCTCATTTAGTTTTATTTTCTTCTCAGTCTCAGTCAAAGCAACAGATGAAGCTGGACTGCATTTTGCCTTCTAGTTCACTTACGCAACTCTGCTTTCAATGGAGGAAAGGATTTTATTTTCCTCTGCAATACTGGATCCTCCTTGTCTTATGCTATTTGTTCTGGTAGGATCAAGCTCTTTGCCTTCAGCTAAACGAAGACAGACGTTGCCCGACCTGGCCAAAAATCCCCTTATTCTTCCTCATGGGGCTAGTTTCTTGTTCAGAGACCTCATTCCACGCCAAAATCCTTCACTGAAACGCAGGCAACAGTTGCACAGCAACTTTTATTCCACAGTGCCACTAATGAACGTTTATCTGAAGACGGACCACAGCACAGATTAGCATATGCCACCTTTCCTTTCGCAGAATGGTCTGCCCATCATACTGGCTTATTCAGATGCTCTTTCCTCCAGAGTTCTTGCTACTGGGGATGAAACAAAAATCTCCTGTCCTTACTCTGTCTCAGACTCCTCTCGTAAAGGATAAAGAGGACAATGCTTGCTAAAGAGCAAGGACAAGAGGAGAAGGACTCCCTCCACCATTCATCTGCCACAGACAGGAGACACATAAGGCAAAAATTCTCTGAGGATCTTGATTTGGATTCCAGCTCCAAAAATAGGGAAACTGAGGCATATTTGACTCTTGGATCCATCAGTCGATTTCAAAGGTGTTACAGGAGAGTAACTAAGGGAAGAATTTTGTCTGTGAAATCCAACTCACCAATGGTGAATTCTGCTAACTAGTAAAGTCCATCCAGTCCGCTAGTTAGAGGACACAACCTCCCTGTGCAGAATCATTAAAGAAATGGCATTTCAATGCTCTGTATTGGGATGAAGGGTGCCCCAGTGACACCATGCCTAAGGAGAAGTGGAATGTAGCTGGAGACAACAAAGATGAAAATGATGATTTATTTATTTTAATACTTCTATCCAAATGTAACAGGTAACATGAAAGGATAATTATAGGCTCTGTCAGAAAAGGGTTGCGGATGCTGTGATCTGGCAGACACGCTAAGCTCCTTAGGAGACGAGCTCTTAAAGTCTACAGAGTATGCTGGGCAAAGACATAGGCAATTCCATACAAAGGGATTTTACAGAAAAATGTGGAAACTAAGAGTGAGGGGAGACATGTTTAAACTTCAGGTAACTGAAAGTTATCAGGGTTTGGATCACTGAAGTTCCAATGCGTATTTGCCTACACCGTCGCTCACCTTTGAGCCCTACCTAGGCATCTTGACATTTATGTAGTCTGAAATCCTGAAAGCTCTGAGTTTAGACAACTAAATTGTTGCTTGTCAATTTAGTCTTGACTGAAAGACAGGTGTTTTGTTTCAGAGTAACACTCCTTTCAGACGCCTCTATTCCCAAGCTCAGATTACTGAGCAAGGGAGCTACCAAAAAAGAAATAGCTTACAAGCAGGCAAAGACATTTACATACCTTGAACAAAGGAATTCTTTGGGCAAAATAGGGATTTTTAATTATTTCTTTTTTTTTTTTTTGGTCATATGGGATTCTCAGCTCTAGCTCTCTGGTGGGACCTGGAGGAGCTTGGAGGCTCTGAAGATTCCTACATTTTTGGTAATGTGGAAGATGCTTTACTGGGCTACTGCTGCACAGTTTTACAAGCTTGTTCTGCTGAATGCAACTGGCTCTCTGAACAAAACAGTGAAAATTACAGCTGAGAAACTGAACCAAAATTTTCCAGAAATGTAATGCTGGAAGTAGGCACACAAATAAGCCGTCTATGCACACAGCAGCCAAATACCAACAGTGCAAACGAGGAGTATCTGTTAGCTACGCAATGCCTATGTCCTAACTTTACCTCTAATTCAAAGTGGATCATTTTACAGGGATTCATTATTATCCCCAGTGAGTGAGTGGGACCCTTTCCACTAAAAACCAAGTTCTCTCTTGGCACAACTTTGCACAGGCAACTTGCATAGTTCAAGAGCTGCACATCCTGATGGTGCTGTTGGGATCCCACATCTGACTCTGGCTACAGTTTTGTACCGGTAATGCAATAAAAAGTAAATGGGGGACTCCAGAAAACAGCTCAGGGAGAACACAGCACCATCCGGCTGACCCCAGATTTAGCCTACCTCTGAGATTCTACTGCCTGTGAGCAGATGAGTTTGTTACCATGAAGTGCCTCATCACAGAAAGCAGTAGCAAGTAAGACCTACAGTGACCTGACTTGTCCCTGCCTACGTTCATGCCCTCTGATAATTCAAGTTTTCCTCTCTCAGTGCCTCTCTATCTGGGTGCTGCTGCCCATACACCTCTGGCTTCTTGGCCTTCTGCCAGGGGTTGGACCTTAATTCCTTTGTTTATGCCATTAAGTGTGTATGAAGGCAACAGAATAGAAGCTTCACCATGCTAACCTGCCAATAACCTCAGCTCTGACCCGGAGGGATTGTATGCACTTGCAGAGTTTAAGGGACTCATTTAATTTAGGGCCTTAAGCTGGCTTTGAACTGTAGCCCCAGAAGAAAAAAACAGTGTTTTTATCTGGGAAGCCACATGGCTCCAGTTTCCTGATTGGTGCTTATGACATCCCAGTATTGGCAAACCACGGAGACATTAACTGTGTGCTCTATTTTCTGCTCTTAATTATGGCCAGCTAGTCTGATTTTTTTTTTCTCTCTCTTTCTTCCTCTCTTTCTTTTCTTCCTTTCTCTTTCTTTCTTTCTTTCTTTAAAGGATTTGAGTGACAAAGTGACTATGCATATCATTCCACATTTGAACTGTAAGACTTCAGCATTTCTACCTCTAGTGTGTAATTGGATCAGCTGCCAGTTACAGAAAGGAGCTGGGTGAGTATTAAGTGTGTGGAAAATGAAGAAGAGTCCAAGTGTGAAGGGGAGGAATAATTTGACAAAGCCTGCAGTGAGCTGTACGTGGTTTTCTCGTTCCAAAATGGAGTAGGTTTTGAAGCACATGAGGAAAAGCTGGCTTTGATTTATTAGCTTTGGTTCACAGAATGCTGGCCACAATCTTGGAGTGACTCAAGACGTACAGAATGCCACAGTCCCTGCCCCAAGGAGCTTACAACACAAACACTATCATAATGAGGATGGCTGAGTGCCAAACTGAAAAACAGTCTGCTTTCATCTGACTCGTTAAAGCTGTGCCTTATAAAACCTTGTCAGGCAGTGCACTAATCTACTGCCATGGACTTGGCATCACAGCAGGACTGGGTCTTAGAGTGTTCAGGGCATGGTGGTCTTCAAACCATTGCACCCAATGCTCTTCCACAGGTTTCCATTGTAGCGTATGCTCAGTTTAATTTTGAGTTTCTCAAAGAAAGGAATCAAACTAATGTAATCACGAAACATTTTAAAATCTACTGCAGAAACACAAAGTACATCTCAGCCCTTTAAAAAAGTGAGAAGTAGATGAGGCCTCTGTCCAGTCAAAAAGTGAGAGTGTTTCTCTAGAGACAAGAAAATTGCTTTGCCACTGAGTTCTTCCATTAACCACAGTTATGGCAGGATCATACAGACAGAAAGACAGTTCTTTATCCAGTAAGTGCTGAACCACTTGTATCTTTATAAAATGCAAGCAAATCCCCTTAGATATGAATAGGCAGTTTGCAGGTTTCTGGTCAAAGGCTACCAACGGGACACAAGAGCTGCATACTGAGTGGGCAACCAGCACATCCTTCACTTTACATTTCCAAGTATCTCTAAGATGCAACTTGGGACAACAGTCGGATCATGAGATGACAAACGTAGGGGGTAAGGACTGAGGACCACAGCCCAAAATCGAAGACAAGGTCATAACATCCAGAGCAGCTCATGAAATAAGCAGAAGCAATGCTAGTTACCTGGAAATCTGCAGACGGCTGTCCCTCAGCTGTAGAAATCTGCCATAAAATCCACCATGCTGACCTGTAAGGAATAAAAAAGAAACATTCATTAGTGATACGAACAGCCCTATAACAAAGGATTACCAAAATATGCCAAGTGGACTGACTGCCCAGTGGCAGCCAGGATATATGTAATGTTGCCAGGAATGTGGAGAGAGCAAAGAACAAGTGAGCTTTGTTATCTCCCAACTCTGGGCTGCTCTGAGCTACACTTGGTGGTTTACTGCCCAATACGACCTCTCTGATATTCTGGGATTTGGAAATTCTTCTGCTTTGCCCTCAACAGCAGCCACTGATTGAGAGGAGCAATGTCCAAAAGGGCCCCTGGGTTATGGCCATAGAGTCATATCCTTTTCCACTGGTATAAAAGCTCTGCAGACAAGTCTATCAGGCAAAAACAGAAGAAAAAAAAACAACTCAAAATTATTTTTTTCTGACTCTCCAAGGGGATAGGGCATTAAGACAGAATGCCCTACCTCAAAGGAAGTTGAGATTGGATCAGAACATCTCAGAGATAGAAAGGGAGAGATGGTGAGAGGAGGTAGTGTAAAGGTTTTATCAGCATGAGTTTGGGATGGCCACATTACTCATAGGTCACTGTGCTTTCCAGCTGACTAGCAGTAGATGAAATAAGGAAGACAACAGCCTCCAGATTTCCAGGTAGCAGCTGCAGCCAAGTCTGCTATTTCAGCTGCCCTTTGAGCCTGGGATATGCACGGCATTGCTGGGAAAGGGGCTGACTTTGTATGCAAAAGGGAACCCACTGTGCAATCCCACCACTACCACCAAGCAAGCTCTAGAAGAATATTGACATGATATTTGTGTTGTTAGAGGGAGGAAAATTTCAAATACAATGCTCTTGGTTTTGCCTACATTTTGCATACTTCCAGTATTTCCTAATACCAAACTAGAGCAAGTACATCTTTTGTGGATCGTGTGGACCGGGAATGGGTCACCCTGGTGATAGTCTGCAGCCATCGCAGAAAAAGCAAGCAGAACTCTTCATGTCCCATAGCAGCAGACACAATAGTGAGATTTTGTTATATAACGAATATATTACAAATACTATTTATTTATACTGCAGTGATGCCATTCTGCCAGGTGCTGCACAAACAGCGGACTGCTTGTATTTTTTCAGGAAGTGCCATCCAATCAGATATGCACACAGAGATAGAAATAATATTGTCATTTCTGACATTTCTCAAATTAGCAAGAGCTTATGATGAAGCTTTTGTAAGACGTCTCTTTCAAGGATTCTTTGGATAACTCTCTTGCTAGGAATGGATGCACAGGAGGTAACTGCCCTCCTTCTCTCCTTAATTCTCTCACCTCGTACTACATTGCTTGTTTCGTATGCTCAGAGATCTCCTACTTGTGTTTGAACTCTCTGAATACTCTCTTCAGCTGCACACAAGGAGCCAGAGGCCTTGGTAACCTTCTACCCCAGCAGTTCTTTTCCTGCAGTCAGGAAATTCTCTTTTTTTTTTTTCCCTTTCTTTTTTTTTTTTT
>VXAL01002945.1:539470-662866 GCA_013399475.1 Chauna torquata
GGTACCCTTTGCCCCCAGCTGTTTTTTCCTTCAGTCAGGAAATTTTTTTTTTTTTTTTCCCTTTCTTTTTTTTTTTTTTATTGCAAAGAACTAGGGAAAATTCCCCTTCCAGTGTCTGGCTTTAGGCTGTGCCCTGATAGCAGTGATTAGTATCTAATTTTGTATAAGGATTTATGTCAATATTTTGATAATTTAAGCAATTCCATACCCAAAATTCATATCGCGATATCTAGACAACATCTATCAATGTATGTTTCAAATAACTTCAGTATGCTTCATCATATTGCTGTGTGAATGCTTGTACACTTTTTCATGAAGAACGCAAATCAGATAAAGCCCTGAGACCTAATTTTCAACTAATAGAAGTCCACAAAGTTAACGTAATTGTGGGTATGCCAGTTTACCCCCACAAAGCACCTTACCTAGATACCTCGGCCCCCGTGCCTCCTTCACGCAAGTGGAGGGAACAGGTACCAGCAGGGGGAAGGTTTCACTCTCTGCCTCCAGCTCTCTTGAGCGATGTGAATTTGCACAAGGAGCTGGAGTCTGTGGTCACCTTCTGCCCCATCAGGTTTTTTTTTCTTCATTCACGAAACATTCTTTCTCTTTTTTTGATGTAATGAACAAGGGAGTTCCCCCTTTGCCTGGCTTTGAGACAGGAGCCTGATCCGTGTTTTTAGCTAAAAAATCCAAAAAGTCATCAAAGGGCTCCCTGGCTTCAGCAGGACAGACCTGTCTGCAAAGGGATGCTCTTGCTCTTGGCCAACATCCTCCCTCGCCTCGCACTGCTGTTGGCGTTCAGGCAGCGCGAGCAGCTCGGGCCATCATGCCGCGGTGCTCTGCCTCCAGCACGGCTCTGTCACTCCGTGCACACTGCTTGTGTCATGCTGTTTACTGCATGCGACACAGCAGAGGAGAGAGACAGCGTGGTAGGAGGGGAAGGGGGCTGGCCCCAGCGGCACTGGGAAAGCATCACCAGAGGTAGCAGTCTCCGCAGGGCAGAGGGAAACAGCTGAGGGCTGCGGAAGGGGATTAGAGAGAAACAGTAAGTGGCTCCTCAAACATATTTTGCTAGGATAAAGGAAAAAGAAAAGAAGTATGAGACAGATAAACAAGAGACAAAACTGTATTAAGGAAGAAGCAGGAAAATGCACAGAAAATATAATAATAAAGGAACCCCATCAGCAGCAAGAACTCAAGTAGAAAAGAGGGCTGATGGATAGCTGTGCTAGCATGCAGAAGGATAAACCAAACCTTTTCAAAGCATTAAAAAAGAAAACAAAAATGTGTTAAAAAAAAAACTAGTGAGGGAAAAAAAAAAAAAAAACAAAAAAGCCAGAGGAAAAACAAAAAAGAGAGAGAGAATTTCTATGAGCACAAAAAGAGAGGTCAGTACCCTGTGGTCATTTGCTAAGAAAGGAGGAAGTAGAAGTGAAGGAAAAAAACTAACTACAAAAGACTACTTGTAAACTAATGAGACATTGTTGCTCCGTAATTTTTTTGAAAGTTTGCTATTAGCATATCTCCAATGATAAACGCCTTAATATGATGCCAGCTTTCTGTAGGCAGAAATGCACAAATGCAGCAAATCAGTTCTGCCAGGCAGACGATGAAGTAACAGCAAATCCTTTCCCCTATGCCACATGGCACCTCCTTGGTCTGTGCACATCCTCTCTCCAGCATATACGCTTGGAAAAAGCACACAGTGGGGTGGTAGAGCAGGAGGACGTTTAGCAATACAGAGGATGAGAACACAAACATAACTATGCTGGGCATCTAGAGCTCAATTCAAACTATAGCCACACAGGTCAGCTTCTGACCAAGGCTCCTCAAGCTGCATCCTGCCCCAGTTACTCTTTTTTGTCACTAGGGAACCAATTTGACTAAGCAGAGAAAAGATCTGTGGATCATTCCTGCCAAAAGTGCCAAAACTGAAACTTGCCCGAGTCTTCTCTGAATGGCAGTGAGATCCATAACAAGACTGGAGGAGTAGGAGGATATTCAGGAGCTGTTTGGCCTGCAGCAGAGCCCCAGCTCGTGCCCTGAGACGACGGTAACCTCACACAATTCATTAATCCCACTAAGCCCAAGCTCATGCCTCACATCACCTCCAGGGTGCCTTGGCGCACAACTCCACCGTTCCACGGGGAGAGGAGCACCTGAACCACCCTGCTGAGTTGAAGAGTGAAAGAAGAGCCATGGTAGCAGCCCCAAGGCTGGGCAGGGATGGCTCCGTGAAGGATGGGCAGGTGAGAAGAACTGGGCAAAGTCTAAAGGTGGGATTCATTTTGCAGACATCACCCAGGCCTTGCCCCTAGCTCCAGAGGGCTGGAGCAGATGCCCTGCTCTGTGGGAGGGGAGGAATTCCAGTCCTGAGACTTAAGCCAAGACAGTTTTGGTATGCAATTCCGTATTTTGAATGACAGGAGAACCATTTTCCATGCTGGCCTAATTTTAAAAGTAAAGATACATGGGTGACACTCAGAATGTGTGCAGAAGTTTGATGGGGTTAAAAGTTGTGCCCACTGACATGTCTTCAAGCCGAGGAATAAAAGGAACCAATCCTTAGGCATTACACTGTATACGAGCAAAATGCTTTTCTCACTTCCATTCCACCAGTGGGGTAATATTATTAACATCAATCATTTCAAAGGCAATATTATGCCTGTTGATCAGGGCCCCATTCTGGAAGGGATGGATTCAGGTGGACACTGGTAACCCTGAATGTTGATTTTGGTGATGTATATTTCTACATTTGCTTGCAACAACAGAGACACATGTAGTCCTTAGTTCATCAGTAAAATCCGGTTAGCTTCTGTGGTATCGCACCAACACAAGTGAGGTGACAGTCTCGCCCCAAATCCTCAATTCTGCAAACTCCCTTACTGTGCTGCTTCAGAGGCTGATCAGATAACGCCCCGATCCTGCAGTCTCTACTTAGACTTCAACTCAGTGACTGCAATGGAAATATTACCTTAATTTATGATGGCATCTTCACTAAGAGTGCTTCTGCACACATCTTATTTGCTAAAATAAGGGCTTTTGTTTGGTTGCTGGTTTTTTGTTTGTTTGTTTGTTTTCCTGGGGTTAGGAAAGAAGATGAAGTTAAATGTTTTAAATAGAAAAAAATCCACATCTTCTTTTTCCAAAACACACAGCTTAGAGACACAGAACAGCCTTCTTTTGTCCCCCAAACCCCTTGTTCCATGCACCACACTAGTTCCACCCTTGCTTTAAGATTAGCTGTCGATCTGAAGATTGACTGTGCTCTCCTTAAGGCCACACATTCTTCAGATTTGGTTATTATATCAAGGTGCATTTGTGCTTCTAAATGGGCAGCCGTACTGTAAATGGAACACAAAGGAGCAAAATTCAGTCTGTTCCAGCACGGGTCCAAAGCCCAGAGACTCGGCTGTGATGCTGCAGTCTTTTGTTTCAAATGCAGATAGATAAACTACAGCCTTTTTTCTACAACAGTTATAATGCAGAATATGAAAAACTCTTGGGATGTTTTAAGCTGCAGGGTATTCTCCCAGAGTTCTGTCCAAGAATAATCTAGTAAAAATGTGGACAGAGAACCATCGACCTCTGCTTTCCCCCGAACATATGCAGCTCTGATCAGTCTGGTATTTCAAGAAAAACAAGGTCCTGAACCCTAATCCTCAGACACATAACAAAGCGCACTTCACAGCTGTGATGCACAGCTACTATCAGCTCCGAGGCCTGAGTGGGTCCCAAGACAATGCCTCCTTTATCACCCAGAGGACAAATATCTAGACAGCAATATTTTCTGCTTGAATGCTTCAAGCATCTCTCGCAACTCCTGACTGAAAGAGAAAACTGAGCTGAGAGTGTTTGCTGAGTGATTATTTTAATTTACTACTTGATGTAAATCTAAATGAACTGACATCCAGCTTGAGATGGACAGAAAACAATCATTGTGAAAAAAGAAAGAAGGCTAATATTACAATATCATTTGAGTAGCGCAGGTTTAGGCAACTTTAGCAGTGGTAATGTAATAGATAGTGAGGCAGGGTTTGCATTTCCTTTTCTTCACTCAATTACCATAATAAGTTCTGTAATTTTAGGGCTGTTTATTTATCAGGCGACAATAACAAAGACGCTGAGAACACGGTGTCTGAATGCAATACTACAAAGCGTCACAGTGCAAGCCCTTGCAAGCAGAAGGAGTGCTGGTGCTCCCACACCTGATAACCCAAGTGTATGCGTGTGTACACGGGTGCTCAGAAGCAACATTATTCTCCTCTTTGTTAATTGTTAAAATGTCACACATTTTGCATTCAGCTTGAGGGAGAGTGAGGGAAAGGGGTAGAGAAAGGAAGAAAACTTCCTGGTGAAGTTCTCCAGTGCTTTCAAAACCTGTCAAGTCACTCTGCCGAGCTTTCTCGTACGAACAATAGATTTGGGACCCGGCCTGCCTGCACCGGGGAGTCTGTCACTGCTGCTCTCTGAGCTGGGTTTCCAGCGTTTGATGGCTGTGTGGTGTCACAGAACAGCTGGAGGAGAGGCGCCCTGGCTGAGTGCATGAGATGGAGAAAAACAAAACAAAACAAAAAGCAAAAGCTGAGATTTCTTTGTGAGACAGGCGCATGCATCCGGGCTCTGCCAGAGCGAGACAGGTCACCTTGCGGCATGGCCTGTGGTGCCTTACACCAAGATGAACAAACATTACTGCCCCATGGGCCCCTCTCGCTCCAAGATGAGGGTCAGGGAGAAGGTGCACCCCATACAATGCAATCCCAGGTGGACGTTCTCCCTCTGGTGGGGCACAGTAGTGGGTCCACTACCTCCTGCAGCTCCCAAAGACATTTTTCCAGCAGCAGATCACCTCCTTGGTTCCCTCCAGGCAGGGCATGCCATCCACCAGCCTGGGCGAGCGGGTAGGAGACACCGCTAGCCCATCACTCAGCACATCGAAGAGCCCTATCGCACCCCCAAGGCTGACTGACGTACCTGGGACTACTCTTCATTCCGCCCTTAGATGTTTGTGTTTGTTTTAGGGGAGTTTGTGTTTGGAAAGACTAATCCACATGCATAACTTCTTGCACATTGCATTAAAAATATGTACCTAATTTGAGACAAAACTCCAAAGGTAATGTTCCATTTTGCATGTGCCAAAGATCAATGGAAAAGCTCATAATTGAATGAGGATAAAAGGAGTTGAGCAAAGATGAAAATTCATGGGTTTCTAAGAGTGCCATTCAACAGCCTAGAGGTTTTGGAAGAATATCATGCCCTCTTATTAAATGATTCGAACCACTACCTTAAAGAAATCTCTGCAGTTCCTTCTTAAATTCTACAGGAGGCTCAAAAGCACATTGGAAATATTTTTACTCAGTACCATAAGATGTTTTTCATCAGAATAACATGCCTCTTAACCCATAGCCATATATTCAATTAAATTGCATGGGCATATGTGTGTTTATTTACATAATGTGTAAATGTATAGCTGGGTATATATAAACAAAAGGCTTTCATAACACAGAGGAACACACATGGCGGTATAATTTGTGTATACGCACACTGTGTAACTGCAGCCGTTCATGTCAACAACATTCATCACCTGTATTCACCAAAATGGTGTCAGTACTGTTCCGCATGCTGCCTACAAGTTCACCACAATGATAATCTCCCTCCTCAATTAATTAAGGACAATTTAAAAATTTTAAGTGAATTACATTAACATGACAAAACAGTAAAATTTAAATTGTGGAGCTCTGAAGAGAAAACCTGAGACAAAGTACCTCTTTCAACACAGTCGCATAGAAAGATTTTACAAATTGACAGTATACATTATGCACAGCCTAAGTGTGGACATTTTCTGTCAAGCACTTAAACAGAGAGACACAACAATGGCTCCAGTTTGAAAAAAGAATTATCTGTAGGGGACTGGACCTCACTAAGGGCAGCCTTGACAAGTCCAAGCATGCACCTGGACCAACATTTAAAATCTCTCTGCCTTACCAAAGTTGTTCATCATGCAGCTCTGTCCAAATTATTGTGGGTTTGCAATGGACCTTCCTCAACTGCCCTTCTGTAAAAATATTATCAAACCTCCTAAAAAGACTATTTTGTAAATGCTCCTGTTAAATATTGCTTCAGTAAGAGGGCTGCAAATACGTGGCACGAAATGTTACAGATGGAAATTATTTTTCTGGGAGGTTACTTACAACAAATTAGAAATTTTACAGTAAGGATGTAGACAGCACCAAGATAATATTTTCCCTTCTAGGGACAAAATTCTGTAAGGAAGTTTTAAAGAAATCTAGCTTATATTTATAGCCTTACCATACAGCTACTACAGAGCTAGCACTCTTTTCACTGATGAAGTGTCTGATTAACACATATCGTTATTGGGATTTGCAAATTAAAGGCTGGATCTTGCAACACTTATGTGAGTCAGCCTTAATCACATGAGTAGTCCCCAGTAGGAGTAAATGTTGCAGGATCAGGCCCTTCTGAAATGAGCAAAGCTTCATTAGCCCCTTCATGTGATTTTATAAATATGCATGCTGCAATGGAGTGTGATGATGTAGGTACATATGAACTCATGTTACTCATATGAGTACTGCCAGAGATCTCAAAGGGATTTGGGACTTCCATGAATAAAATCAGGTTATGGTAAGACTGGTTGATGCCATACAAAAAATAATAGCAAGGAGAGACTGACCTCTCTGTTTCCCTCTGAATACTCCATGATAATACAATAAAACACACTACAAATATTAGCACAGTAGGGTAGGCTAGTCACTTCTGTTGCTTCGCCCATGCCAAGCACACCTACTTAGACTGGAAGAAGTTGCCAAATGGGGTCTGCACTCCTCAGCATCTGAGAAAAATACTATTGCAGTTGAGCTGTAAAAAATATCACCCTGACACTGCACCGTACGCTAAAGTGAGTTGTGGAGACACCCGAGACAGCTGCAAATGAGCTTCTCAGCAGGGTAAATTAGCCCCCTGCAGCTCTGGGCCACCTCGCTGGGCTGCTTTTGCCACCCGAGCTCCTGCAAGTGCCTCGGCGGTGCAGCGCGTGGTGCAGCGCAGCTCTGCCTGCAGAAGACCTGGGGGTGCACGGAGCTCCTACCACTTGTTCTTCACCAGGATCAATAACTTTCGGCCAGTGATGTCACACAGCGCTATTGTGGAGATAATTCTGACTTCAGAAAGAGTGAGCTGGAAACCGCGTGGAAAACGAAAGAATTGGTGAATTCCTCAGGCACAGTTTTCGTTTCAGGGGCCCTTGTCATGAGAAGGTGGGGAATGAGCACCCTTCCCCCATGAGAAGAAGCATTGCTTATCCAGCAAAATTTATTCTGGGATGCCAACACTTTAATGTACAGACCACACAGCATTTCCTGCTGGTAATGCTTAGCTCAAATTATAAAAACTACTGCAATTAGACTATTCTAATTATTAAAATGTATTTCCCTTTAAAGATTTAAGAGCAACTTCTTTATGAAAAAGAACACTTAAAAACACTGAAATCCTTTGAATTCCTTCTCGTGCCAGAGAATCTGAGCACAATTTATCTAGATAAGTTTTAATTATAGCCTCCCCAGAAAGACAGTACTCTATATAAATAAAAAGAAATATAATTGATAAATGTAGTCAGATGGTACCAGGTTGTTTAAATAGACCATTAAGCTCAAAATGTCTAAAGTTAAATTAGATTGTATTCTCTTTCACCTAGGGCTTTTGTAAGGCACAACTGGCATGTATAGTCTTGTCCACATTAATTTTTACTGCCGTGGTCAAAAAGCAGCCTAAGTCTGAAGCTTGTGTAGAATTTTCTGTCTTTATTTGACGTGATCATAGTAGATGAATTAGCTCCCTTGGTGCAGAGAGTGAAAGAAGGTTAGTTGAGGGAAATAAGGAATTTTCAGAGGAAAGAAAAAGTTTGAGGGAAACATATGGTTTAAATGCTCTAGCCTATTTCAGATCAAGCTGAGAGAGTTGAGATCCGTTGGTTCAGAGATCCAGTTCACTGCACATTCCTACTGTGCCTGCCTACTAATTGCATCCCATGTTTGTCAATCAAATATTTGCAATTAACAAAAATATTCCCTTAAGAGACATATAACAGAGGCTGCTAAGGATCCATTGCTTTGCTATTAGAGTCAGCTCCAAAAAAAAAAAAAAGATCTTTAAAAATATTCTGCTGATGATGACACTGCCAGACACTTCCAGTCAAAACATTAACAAGCAGAATAGGTGGCATGGGGGCTTTTCAAAGGGATTTTTTTCAAAGAAGAGAAACTTTGATCTTAGTGTTTCTGACCCATCCTCCACCTCTGATTCTTCAATCTACAAGTACATATAGTGGTTTAATTTCACTCAGTGCATAACTTGCCTAAGGATAAAAGTTGATCTAGATTTTTTTTTATTTAACTCCAATTTAACTGATGCTCTAAAGCTGCCCTATCACTGCATAATGCACACTCACACAAGGTTTCTAAGCAGAAGCTGAAGAAAGCAGACTAGAATAACAAGAAATGCACAAGGTTCAGAGGAAACATTAATTTGTAAATAGGTAGAAATGCCAGTAATTTGTTGGGAATTGAAGACCTTCTGTATGCAACAGTGAAGCTTAGCAGCTGTGCACTGCTGTTTTATAAATCAATATTACATCTGAAGGTGGTGTTTGAATGCTTGTATCATTGTGGTTTGAGTCAAACAAAGTTCTGTGATAAGAAATGATCAAACAAAACAAACAAAATCCCTTCCCTGTCTCTTCGGATAAAGTCCAAACATAATTCCACAAGAGGGATAGAGCATTCAAATCATCCACTTTTTTATAATTGCATAAACCCCTCAGTCACAGAAAGATGATTGGATTGGTGATGGACTATTGTATTCTCAAAGACATGGATCATGCCAATGGAGAGCTCCTGCAAAACGATAATAGTGTGCGCATCTTCTGTATGACCTAAGTGGTGAGCTTTAAACCCCATCCAAGCCAAAATGCAGCGGCCTGGTGTGAACATGACTGGGACCAGGGGACTCCAGCCTTCCGCTTCCACCTCTAAAACTAATTCCTTCAGTGCCGTGAGCAACCTCTTATCCTCACTGCTGCAGTTTCTCTGTCTAAATACGGAGGATAATATATAGCCAGCTAAAGAAAAGAGCTCAGGCTTAGGCCAAGTCTACCCAAGGAAAAATCTTCCAGCACAGCTCGGCAGGTACAGCTTGATTAGCAGATTTGCCTCGTGTCGACACAGCCTGCACCTGTGAACTGAATATTTTTCCTGTCATCTACCAATTCTCCTGTGCTAAATGAAGCAGAATCCCAGCAATGTTAGTGCTTTTCCCAATCCCAATCAAAAGTAATGCAAAATATTGTATGCCCCCATGAGTGACATTGTTTCATTTTCTCAGTGGCTGCACATAATTATGAAATGTTTTGAAGACACAAAAGAGCTGCCTTTCCTTGCCATTTTAAAGAAAAAAAAAATCTTTATAAAACATTCCCTTAATTTTCCTAAGTATTTGGGGGTGCAAAATTTGCAGAGAATGGTAAGACAGCATTTCTCATAACCCACCAAGGCCAGTTTTTGGAAGCTCAGGAAAGAGAGGGAGTTGGGAGAGCACTGTCTGCAAAGAAATATCCTGAGAGACATCTGCTGGCCACTTTTACCATGCCGAGCTCCACTCACTGTCTGCAGAGCACACAAGCTTGCAACATTGGACTTTCCGAGTCAAGGGGCAACTTGGTGGTCATACAAATCATAACTCCACAGCAAACACATATCAACCAACGGCCCTGCCTGTGGGCTCCATGAAAGATTTAGCAACATCCTTATTGTCTGACTTATTACGAAAGGAAACGAATTCATCACTGTGACTGCAATGAAGCGGGCTGCGGAGATGCAGGATAGCTGAGCAGCATCCCACACCAAGCCGGCAGGCACGTCTCCAGCCTAGTGACCAGCGACAGACTTCCCTGCCACCGCTGAATAAACAGACTCTGAAGCTTGGCATTTGCATCCTGCAGCTGCCTATGTCCCCTTCTGCGTGGCCACTCACTTTGGCTTCGCAACTGCGGCAGATAAAGGAGGATGGCAAAGCTGGGCGGCACAGATAGTGGCAAAAAGAAGACAGAGCCTAACTAGCTTTGAAACGGCTGGTGTTGGGGAGATTTTAAATTGCAGGCTTGCATCGAAAAGCCCCATTTGTAAACACTCAGCTCTCATTTTGCAAGGGGTTGTCAGATTACAGAATTTTATCATCAAGTTTGAGGTGGGAAAAGAAGAGGAGGAGATGAAGGAGGAGGGTATTTTTGTTCCTGTCCTTCATTCCCTGATAAGGAGACACTTTTGATCCAAGAGATTTTTTTTCTTTCTTCCCTTTTTTTTTTTTTTTTTAATCTGGTAACATAAATTTGTTTCACAAGATGCAGGTGTTTGAAATATTTAAGAAGTTCTCCGGTTTTGTATTCCTAGCCTCATTGATGAGAAAGCTTACACATCATGACATGGTGAGTTGAAGCAATGATTAAAAGGCTATTGCATATGCTCTTCCCAGCTGAGTTGTTGTTCTCGTTGTTGTTTTTAGAGCACAGAGACAGTGTCTGCAACAGCTGCTAATAAGCTCTTATGCGACTCTACTAACATCATGATCTGATCACCCCAGAAGTGCATAGTGGGAGCTGAAGAACCTGGTCTCAGCAATTTGACAAAAACATCCCTGACATATTTCAGCTACCGCAGAAAGTTTGTGACACTGAAAGGAAATTAAACTGTGTGCAGAAGGTTGAATAGGAACGTGGGGCTTGTGTTTGTGTGCGCATGAG
This sequence comes from Chauna torquata, assembly GCA_013399475.1. Lineage (NCBI taxonomy): Eukaryota > Metazoa > Chordata > Aves > Anseriformes > Anhimidae > Chauna > Chauna torquata. The sequence goes on from VXAL01002945.1 coordinate 550,281, forward strand.
ATTTAAAGCCATGGGCAAAGCAGGCACATGTGTGTTTTCAAAGGCACAAATGGGAATTAGACACACAACTTCCACCAACTTTCAGTGGAAGAACTACCCTTTGTGCCTTTGAAATTCTCCCCCTTTATTTACCATACTTCAGCAAGAAAGAATGCTGAAAGACTACGAATGTTTTAAAATATAGTGTAACTGGAGTGTTGCTGCTTTAGAATGTTAATCTGGAGGCACAAGATGAAATCAGACCAGTATCCTGATCTTTTTATTTCACAGATGTCCCAAGAAATCAACTTATAATATCTCTTGCTCAGAGCTTCACATTTAGAGTGATCTAAAATTATAGCTCAGGCTGACAATGGAATAATTAGCATAAGAAGAGTAGATGCCCAATCTATTACAGCACGTGGGCTCAACGGAGATTAAAAGTGTGAACCAGAAGTAGACTCCAGTTTTCAGGAACTCCAAATTATTTTTCCATCTTGAATGCAGTTTTTGCAAAACTAACTGTGGTACCATAGATGGTCCTAAGCAATTTTTAATTTGCCTCCATAAACACCTTTCTGCTTCTAAGCAGACATCAGGATGCAGAAGAGAGGAGTACCAGTCTACCAGCCAATAGCAGAAAACAACAAGCAGAAAAAACATCTTTTTGGCCACCTTCGTTTTTCACCAGAACAAGATAATTTGGGAATGGAGATAGAAATACTTCATTTTGTAAACACCAGTTAAAGACACAAAACAGACAGCTTAAGATGAGCACAGTTAGACGACCAGTTCAGGAATTTGTATTGGTCCACACTGTAGGATATGACTAATTGTTATCCCTTCCTGGGCAAAGTGAACGGTGCTGGAGGAGTAGGTTATTACATCTTAATGACTAACCCATGGGATACTCCCAGATAAAACCAAACTGCATTGTTTCATTGGTAGAGGAGAAAAGAGGTTCATTCATTTAAGACACATCCAAGCGGATGAACCTGAACCCATGTGTGCACAGCGTATAGAATCTGTGCGACTGCATAGGTCGCCTGCAGTGCTTGCATGACATTTGGCTCTTAATTTTAGTAAATATAATGGTAACTGTTCAGTTCTTGTGTTAACAGTGTCATGCTGTCTGTGCAGGACGACTGTGAGCAAACAGTCTGAAGATGTTTTAGCAGTGCATATAGCTGCATATATTTTCCATAAATAGGAGTTTATTCTTTGGCAGACAAGCTAGCATCAGAGTTGCAAAAACACATGGAATATAGTAAGTGCCGGGAAAAAGAAAACCAAGCAGAGAGACAATCTGTGAGGCAGAAGAAATAAATAGACTTTGAAAAGAAAGAGAGGGAGAAGAATGGGGGAGAAAGCTAAAAAGCAAAGGTGAAACGGAAAGAGGAAGAGATGGTAAGAAAAAAGGAGAAGTCCAGAAAAGTACTGAAAACAACTTCTGTATGACAAAAATAAAGGGGGTAAAAAGCAGAAGAAGAATCAGAAAACAATTTAACTATTTTTGAATTTGCTGCCACCAACGGTGCGGTGGAGGTCCTGCTCCAGCTGCCTCAGCCCTTATCCTGTGTCAAGCAGACTAGCAGCGCTTGATCAGTGACGGGGAATAGCGGTGACTCTTTTTTGTTAGTAATTGACGGGAAGTGCTGTTTGCCATTGTGTCAGCTCAGCACAGCACTGGCAGGCAGGCCGGCATCAGTGCCAGTGATAGAAACTCTGCAGAAAGGTTCTTGCTGTGAGCAGGGAAGAGTCAGCTACTCAATACAAATCTCTGAGGCTTGTTAGCAAGAGATCTAGGAGATAGCTTTTGCAGGCTTCTAGTAATACAGAGCAGTGGCTTATATGGCAGCTCTGAAGTCCTCTACAACCACCCCAAGTGCTGCAACAGACCCCAACAGTTTCAGCGTTGCGGATGACTTGCTGAATGCAGTTTGTGTACACTTACTATGTGGCTCCTCTACGTTCCTCGGTTGTGGAAACGGCACAAATCCAGCAGCACCATTTTGCAGACCACACTGCAAAATGAAGTTCTGGAGAGCCCAAGTGCTTTTTTATCCAACCTTTTAAAAACACAATTGCTTCCCAAGGCAATAGGACCAAATACAAGTCTTTTTTTAGTTAATCCTCCTTCATAATAATTAAAACTGACCTATTCTTAAGTACCACTGTTTTTTTTCAATGGTTTGAAACAAACAAACAAACAAACAAATAAAAATAAAGGTTTTAAAAGAGGGTCTAGTGAGAGGACAGCCAAATCACGATGCTCAGGGAGATCAGCAACCATAAAGGGCAAATGTAGATCTTTGCTTAGGGGAAAAGGAAACTCTTAACCATTACAAGGTGCCTAAAGTTGTGCCAGCATGGATTGGCTCTACCAATTCAAAGAGATGTAGTAATAAATAAATAAAGAAAGAAAAGAAAAAAAAATCAGTCGTTATTCATAAATTTTTCAGGGGCTTTCTCTGATTTCACAAAGTCCTGTTTAAGTCAGAAGAGATGAAAATGGCAACTCCTACTTGAAAACAAAACCCTGAACTCAACAACCAAAGACCATCGTAATCCCATTCTTTTGCCTGGCAGAGATGAACTCAGCATTAATTGATTTAGGACACACCTTTCTGAAGCTTGCTTATTCCCTTGGGCAACAACTTTACCTCACATTAATTTACAGTTCAACGGCAATTTTATGGATACTTGGACTTTTATTACTCTATAACCTATACATCCAGACTTAAACAGATTTTGCTAGTAGGATAAATGATCACTTGGTTGTAAAATGAGTCATTGGAATTGCCTTTTCAATACCTTACAGGCCAGACGGTCAGCAGCCGCTTTCTCTGACCGCTCAAGCCTCCTGTCCCCACATTCGGGGCTGGGGGGACACTGCCCCGCTGCCACTGCCACCAGCCCAACAGCCAGATGGTTCCCAGGGCTCTCTGTAGCCCAGACAGTGAGGCTGAATGTCGCAACCCAGTGGGTCCTCCTTGAGGACAATGAGCACTGCTGGGCTTTGCAGATGCTCACAGCTGGTCATCCTACTTGCTCATGGTTCATTTGAACGTCGAAGTCCCAGCTTCTCTGTTACTGAGGAGCGAGTCCCAGCACTGCACCTGCCAGGCCACGTTTCTACTGGCACAATCTGGCCCAGTACCTCTGACACAAATACCTAGAAATGGTACAACACTCACCTTTTGATAACCTGAAGAAAGCTTCTGGCTGAGAGTAGCACTTTCTGAAATTCCCATTGACTAACCCTTAAACTCTGAAATTAACTTCGAACTCTCCAAAGGTGTTAAAAAAAAAAAAAAAGGCCAAACCAAACCCCTGTTTGATAAGCTAGACCACTTCAGGTACCAGGTGGCCCAGAAGACATTTGTATCAGCACATCTAAGAGCAATGGCCTGTGGTGGGATATGCAAATGAATGGTTAAGATGAAGAAGCCTCTTCCAGAGTCAGTGTGATTGCCAAAGCTCGCGTAACTGTGTAACTCTGCAAGTGCACTCTTAGCAGTAAGCAGTGCACAGCAAGGTCTAGTCCAGCAAATAAGCATTGCACAGTCTTGTCTTAGAAGCAGAAGAAAACACTGTGGAAAGGTATATAAGCAGCTAAATTTACCTTATCTAGCACATTTAATTTTAAATAACCTGAAAGTAAATGATCGGGAGGAGATATTTAATGTTATTATTTTCATAAAGTCATAAATTATCCTCCACTTTCACATTCCCTTTATGACTAATTATTTATTTTCAGAGTTCTGCATCTTACTGATGTCCTTCCCCTATGGTGTGCTCTCACACTGCTCTCGGCTGTTTCATCCATGTTGGTCACAGTGTCCCAGGCTATGTTATCTTCTGGAATTTACCTTAATTCATGTTAAATACAATCAGAAAAATCACACTATGGAAAGCACAGCCATGTTAAAAATGATTACTATGGGCAAAATTATCAGTAGCTTATTATTCTAGCATGGAATATTTATCCTATGATATTGATTTTATTACAGAAAAGTACTTATACTACATAACAGCTACTATAAAAACTGCTGCTTTGCACTGCTGGTTTAAAAATAGCATTAAAATATTTAAAATAAATGCATGGTAAATTATTTTAAGATTGTGGTAATGACAAAATCCAATGCAGTGAAAAATGCCACTTTTCAAGAAAGAAAACAGAACAAAATACTAATATTGCCTTAGTCAATATTTCAGGTTTAGATAAAATTCACCTTGAAATCTAGCCATTAATTTCTTATAACACCAGATTTTTTTTTCAAATCTAGTACAAGTTCATTTAAATCCTGTCTTTCTAAATCTGTACTACTTCAGAAAACATAACTGAATGGAAAAAAAGTCTCTTTTTTCATCTTTAAATCCCATTTGCTGGGTACCTAAAAAAATACAATATGCACCTTGAATGAAAGTATGTGTCTATGTGTGCATGCATCCTCCCCGTGGGATCCTTTTAAGAATGCCAGCTGCATACGTTCTGTCTGTACAAGATCACTTCTGTATGGAAGGGCCTGAAGATTTTCACTTGCAAGCTCTTTTAAAGAACTTGGGAGGTCTAGATGCAACAGTCAAAAGCAGGAAAGAGTTTGCACTTGAAGAAAATGGCTTTATGAAACCCTTCAAGTATTTAAGAATTAGAGCTATTAAATGCATGATCTATGACTTTTAAAGCTCTGATCTGCCTAATCTTTCTTCCATCCCTCTCCCCCAAAGGCATTAATAAAGCCCAAATTAAGCCATGCTAAATCCTCATTTTCCATCTGAGTTTGATGTTTCAAAGGCTATGCAGTTCTACCTTTGTTTTGACATACAAAAATGTCACCTTTGCTTGGAAATGTGCATATTCGGCAATAAAAGGGGAAATAAAGACTTCCTGTAGACACCTTACATTGTAAGCTGTGTGTTACAGTCTGCCAGCAATCAACAGGGGCAGATGTTAAACTCACCACCCCGTCTTAGAAGCTGTTCTTTCTTTAATCTAATTCCTTTCTTCCCCATGGGGCATGTCTAAAACTGGAGGGCTACCATATCCATCAGCCACCTTCTCTAAAAGATACGATAACAAACCATCCTAGATTTAGAGGTACCCAAAATCCTCAAAAGTAATTCCATCCCTAAAGTAGCCTTAGCTGTGCAGGCAGCGCATTGTCAAAGGCATCCTGCACTTTGCCTGACTTGGCAGTCCTGCGGTGCCTGCAAGTGATAAACCCCCACCCGGTAGCTCTGCCCGTTGCCATACCTGTTGCTCGAAATTGTGCCTTGATAAAAAGGCAAACTGCACAGGGAAATAGTATCTTTTATGAAACCAACTGAACACTCTCAGAAGAAATAGAGCAGATCTGGGGGACACAAGCCCTGCTTCAGAGATGATACAGAAGCAGCAACCTTTACACTAAGTTCTTTTGCTTCCTTTCAGATCCAAAGAATGAATTATGTTCCTGAAAGACTTTTTTTTTTTAATCTCTTCATAACTATTATTATTATTTTATTTCTTAAATATTTTATTTTTCTTTACAACCCTTGGCATGATTATAACCACAGAGTTTAAAGGCTGGAGCAGCATTTCACTATTCCCAACAAGATTATTAGAGAAGCATCTTAATATTTTACAATCCGAGTTTTTTACCTTCTACACACAGGTGGTGCCACTTCACCACCATTGCTTTTAACTTCTTCAATGTAAAGAAAAGATCATGAAATGGAGATTGTAGAAAGAGTCATTTCCATGTGTGAAGCCCCCAGTGCCACCTTTGGATGGGTCAAGAGGAATCATCCAACAGCAGATATTAGATCCCAAGAGCTGATCCTTCCAGAGGGATGTAAGGTATTCCAGCCAAAGCTGGGCACCTAAACACTATGTGCCCTCCTTGCTGAGCACGTTGCCTTCCCACTCCCTGACACACTGGACACTGGGTCAACTACTGAAAGTCCCACCTGAACGGTACAGCTCTGAACGCCGATGAGCAGCCCTAGAGAGTGTTAAAATGAATCTGGCCGGCCTGTAAATCAGAATTGCACATTTCCCTTCTTGCTATTAATTTATTCAGCGGAGGAAGGCATTTCATATACCGAGTTTTAATGTCTGTTATTTGATGGTAATCGATTAATTTTTAACTATCTTTCAGCCCTCTGATGTTCTATAAATAGCCTAAGCTAATAGAGACATTTTTATACTAGGAATGCAGATCCACTGCGAGGTTATTTGAAAGAAAAAAAGGAGTCTAGTATAGTATGTTTGTTCAATGTGTTATTAACTCAGAAAGGAAATTGAGCTATAGTGAACTATGTAGATCTGATTCTGACAGCTGCAAACAATTCATAGTGAAAATGACTCAGCCTAATTCACATTTTTAAATTCTTTTCTCCCCCTTTCTTTTTCAGCCAGAAAAAGGGTTCAAAATGACCTTGAATTGAAAACTCTGGATTTGCTGTAGTGTTTTCATTCTTTACATCCAAAACTTCCTCACTTGTAAGCAAGTAAAATCAGGGAAAAACCCAAACAACAAAACAACCCCCTTCCCCTCCTAGTTCAACGTGAGCATCACAGATACTGGAAAGGGAGGGATAATGTGAATATAGATTTGATTCACTCAGCAATTCCTTACTGGAGAGCGCATAGACCTTTATATCACTGATGGGAACCGTGGAGCTCAGGTGCAGTGGGGGGTGCATGGTGCAGCACCCGAGGAGCAGGGCAGTGGCTGCCAGCGGGGAGGTTCACATCACGTTCCGCACTTGAGGAACAGAGACTTCACCCTTGGCAGGGAGAAGGCTGAACTTCTCCCAGCGTAGATTTCAGCCCTGCTCCTCCAACTGCTTGCACAGTAACACAATTCTCTGTTGCGTTTCCCTTCATCTCCTAGCACTTCTCTGACAATTTTTGGTGTAGCTTCTCATTTTGCTTCAAATCCTTCCCAGACAGCACTGTGGGTGATGTAAGTCGTTCTTCAGAAATTCAGTTTGGAGGGAAGGGACAGACACAAACCCTCAATTGTGGTAAGAAATATTAGTGGCCTTTTTTTTTTTTTAATTTACATTTTCCCTGATAGTTCACCCTGAGATCCCAACGGCACGATTTACTAATTAATTACTATTATTAGCTAATGGCAGTGAAAACTGAAATTACTGCCTGCCTTAAGCATAACAAAATTGACAATAAATCTGTAGTCTGTGAATCACTTTCTTGTACAGGTCTGTTAACCAAACACCAGAGTGATGGCTGGCTTGTTGCTTTCCAGAAAACCTTCTGGCACACAGGGATGCAATGTCTTCACATAGCAAATAGAGGGGCAAGCAAGCTAGGGGATGGACACTGGTTATATTGGGACACTACCATATTTCAGAGGTCTTTTACCTCTTTCTCTGACCAAACCCATGGGTGAAGGTTCCTCAGAAACAGGGGCTGGAATTGCCCTTTTCAAACAGGAGCACATTCATTATCTCCTGCTTGTCATAGCAAGTACCCACCCTACAACACAGTGACGGTTAAAGCTATTGGCATCAGGTACTTGTCAGTTGGACGCAAAATACTTTAGGGTTTTCTCAGATTTGCATTCTCCATATATGGCAGCTTTTAGTGCCAACATTTAGGCCTTTAAATCCTTTTCAGATAGCTACACAAGTGCTCTGATTTGCAAAAGCGCTGAGTCTGTGGAGTTCCCTTGAGGACTCGTCCTTAGGCCAGCACTTCGCCATGTGATGGGGACGATCACGTTTAAGTACTCTGAAGTTTTTCAGAGACCTGCTGTGCAACTCAGCAATGGCTAGCAGTGATGTGAAACACGAGAAAGCCATTGTGCTGGATGGGAGGCTCACCCCTGAGCAGCAAGCAAGGAGGCAGCAGTAGACTGGAGCTGGTGGGGCCGCAGCAGCAGAGCGCAGGAGGCTGGTGCAGGACCAGCGAGCTGTGCCAGGGCAGCAGGGGAAGGCAGCACTGCTCAGGCGGGGAAACGCACTGCAGGAAGGAGGTGGCAGCAAAGCAGTTCGTAAGGGTGAGAAGCACCGCTCTTCACAAGCCAAATGCTCTGGCAGCTCACAGCTAATGCAAGGGCTCCTGCACCAGGCCCTCAGCCACTGCAGTGGGTACAGGTGCCAGGAGGTGGGGATGGGGGAGAGCCAGGAGCATCTATAATTCACTTTCTGGCTACTTTGCAGACCAACACCACCTCATGACAGCACAGGAACCCTACCCTGTGTAAGCAGCTCCTTGCATGGGTGAATGCTATACGATTTTCCACAATACATGCATGGCATTGCCCCAGGCCAGACTGGGCCTGCTGCTACAACTCTCAATGAGAAGTAAACTGCAGAAGATGTCCACTCCGAGAGCAGGTGTATGAGTCTGTGTGAGTATACATGCAGATGCCTATATAACAATTATTCTCTCTCCCAGTCTGAAACAGCGGGTGGTCACTGATGTTAGACCAAAATCAATAGGTAGAGAAGAAACTGTTTACAAAAGCATGACAATGACTAGGTCACTCACTCAAAAAGGAAGTTAGCATTGTTACAAGAAGAAAACACTCAGAAGAGGGCTATAATTTAGTGCCTAGATACCACAGTGACTGGGAACTGGATAGATAGATTAGGCAAAATTAAATTCGTTCAGACAGACAAAACTTAAGAGTCAGATCAAAGAAATCAGCTTCAAAACAGTGTAGGGAATACTCTCCCACCCTCAAAAAGTATACAAAAGAAAGCAAAAACAAGAAGCTGCCAGCCAAAATTACCAATGCAATTCCATTTAACAAAAAATCAATATTACAATAAGATGCCAGTAATGAAAGAAACACCACAGCAGTATCTCAATAAAGATTACAAATTACAAGATTATAAATGGAGAGCCACAGCCATTTTGGACACAGAAATATGACCACAGTACAACTGGAGGCTTAGGAAAAATGCCTGCAGCTTTCAAGAAAGCCAACGGGAGAAGCAAACATGCATCTAAGGGCGGGATCTGGCTCTAGGACTGGCACATGAATAATTGTGGCAGGGAGATACAGAATATCCCAGAAATAAAAGACCTGCTCATTAGAAACCCATCTAGCCAAACCCATGGGGAGATCCTTAAGTAAAATCTCTGCCATTTGTTATTTTCAAGAATCTGGTGCCTGTCTTGAATTATTTTTAAGGCACCAAAACTGTTTGTTAATAATAATTTATTTCATCCAAAAAGCTCTTAAGTAATTTACAGGCATTTGATAAATAAGATTCACAATGCTCCAAAACCTGCTCCTATGGATGCTGGTGGTGAGAGCTCCTCGCTGTGATGATGCAGGATCTGTCTCGCCAAACAGACAATGAAACAGGGAAAAACACATGGCTTGTTTTGGAAACGAGAAAAACCACAGCTAAGGAATATTGAAGTGACTGGTTCAAAGTCTTGCAATGAGCCAGAAATAAAGAAAGGAACACAGGACTTCTGGTTTGTAATCTGCTGATTTAACCCTCAGCCCATCTCAGCTCTTTTGCAAAAGCTCATTTAAACAAGACAAATAATACTGAGAAAAAAACACCCATACTTTCATCCCAGCACAACTCTACCTTCACATCAACATATAAACAAAGAGCAGAATCTGCCGTATAGACCTAAGACTCCTTTCCATTTGTGTGGTGTGATCCAAGCCCATGCTTAAGAGATGTTTGTTCATCCTTGTCCTCTTTATTTCATTAGACACACAACAATAGTTTCACTGGACAGAGTACTGTCAGAACTTTTATTTCTAAATAAACAAGTTGGAAAACAAAACAAAACAAAACAAAACAAAAGCAGATTAGAGGCTCCAGGTAGATACTAAATGGTGTCATGAGAGGGTATAGTGGAAAAGAATAAATTGAATATGTAGATAACAGAGAGAAAGGCAGAACTGTAGGTATGCCACCAGGGCTGCAGACACTGCAGACTTACATGGTTGGAGATACCTACTAGAGCTGGGACAAGAAGCTTCAGCAACAGATCAGAAAGAATATAGAGGTTGAAGCCAATAAACTGCAAGAAAACTAAAATCAAAATGATAGGTGAAAGAAACACATGTATCTGCATTGTAAGAAGTCCATTGAATTGAGCAAATGATACTCCTCCTAGGGGAATGATTCATTATCATATGGAAAAGACATAGCCTATGATAAAGGACGGGGAAAAATCACTGAACAGCAGAATCTACCTGCAGAAATTGAAAAGGAACATTCTTGTTCAATCATGGCAAAAGTACTTCAAAATTCCAGCAGGCCTGACTAACATAGATACGGAGGGAAGTGAAAAAAGCATGCTAAAATATATGATATCATGCCCACAAGCAAGGGTGAAGGTCGAATCAGAGAAAATTTGAAATGCTCTGGGAAACAAGCAGCATCAGCAAGAGTGGTGCCAGAAACTAGCATTTTATTCACCTCTACTTCAGGACCAAAAGAGGGGAGGGAAAGAAGTAGTGGAAGCCCGTCTTTCTTAGGGGCCGTGTCTCCATGCCACTGACCTACTTATACTTTAAGCACTCTGCATGGAGAAAGGAGGAGACGCGCTAATGCTCAAGAAAAAGGTCTTATACCACAACAATATTGTACTACAACAGTGCACACAGTCTGGCTGTTTGGGGATTTATAAGCCAAGCACACAAATAGACAGTAATGAGTTACTCACCAGAGGCTGTCAGCAAAGTTGCTAATTAGTACAAATGGTAGTAGGTTTTGTAATACTGTCCCCTGCTTTAGTGGGAACTGTTCCAAGACCACCTAACCTGTATCTCACCGGATAAAAAAAACTCACTTGCCTTAGTCCAGTGTCACATTTCTGAGGATTTTTGAGTATGAGACAAAATTGGAGTTATAATGGAAACTCAGGTGCAAACTTAACGACCAGAACAAACTGACTCACCACTGCATAATTCCTGATGAGACACCCCACATGCAGAAAATAATTACTCCTCACTCTCATCATGAAAGACCTGATCCACTGATGTCAATAGAAGCCCTTCAACTGAATTTTGTAAGAACTGGGCCAAGTCCCCAGATTGTGTGTGCCACTGCTGCTGTGGATAGCACCACACCTTGAGTTACTGAATCTACAAGACTTATAAAAACCTTCCGTCAAACAGCAATTATAACACCTCCATTACACAGAACATGCAGATAAAACCATCAGAAAAGGCAATTAAATGGGACACATTTTTAATATTCTACCTTCAAACAGAGAAACATTTCATCTTTTTAAAATTTCAGAGGATCACAGTAACAAACTGTTGACATATTAAAACCATTATTAAGAAACATGATGCTGAAAGGAAAATAAGAAGAATTACTGATTGGTTATTACAGTTTAAATATTTTTTTTATTTAAGAGTTGCAACAAAGTTGCACTCCTGTTACCTCTGCCAACGAATGCACTGAAAAAACAGTACATCAAATTTCAATGTGTTTTCTGGCACTACTTCCTTCAAAAAGAATCAGGTTTTAAAAACACTGACCTGTCTAGCCATTGAGAATGTACGACTTTTACTATTAAAATATACCTTTCTATCAGAATAAATATTTTCTGTAATATTTTCTACAGTAAAAAGCCCTAGGAAATTAAACTAGATCAGAAATATTTAATATGTATTAAAAAAACAATTTAGACAAGAAAGGTCAGTAATCGAAAGGTGTGATACCTACAATCGGAGCCAAGTTACAGAAAGGGTTAGCCATATATAGCCAAGTTAAACAACACACAATTAAGGTTAACCTGGCTCTGCTGGCGTATATAAACCCACACATGAGGACTGTGGGGGGCTAAGACAGTTTCAGCAGCGTCTTGTTTACCTTGGCCATTTTCATGACTAACCGTTTCGTAGACTGGCTCTGTTTGTAGACATCACACCTTTTCACCCATTCTTTACACTTGGCATCTTAACACATCCTAAATGTTTGCCCTAAACATCATATTTTGTTTAGAAAAAATAATTGTCAAGAGCTCCTGTGTAGGAGAACAGAAGAAAAGATGTCCTTTTCCGTCAATGAACATGTGAACTCCTGCACGTCACAAACTCAAACAACAGACTCATTACCACACTCTGTTACAGAGGATTAGAGGAGCTGGGAAATGAGAAGGAGACCACCACCTGCACATCACCCATTCAAGCACAGCTGGACTGGCCACCATGAAATGTTGCTGTTGTCGGATGGTGGCAGGGGGACATGGTGGTGGCAGCTGTAGGACAGGAATGGCTGATAGGAATGGCAATAAGACATCTACTAAAATATTTTTCAGCAGCTCAGATGTTTTGCTAGAAGAAAAACTTCAGAAAAAATGTTTTCTTCCTACCAGAAATTTATCTGTCTTGTCAAAAATGAATACATTTCAGGTCATCCCTCTCAAAGAAAATGAGTGTGCTTTATAGGGGGTATCCTGTCCCATGATATCTCACAGCCAATTCTCTTTCACCAGCTCTGCCCCCCTGACAGAGCATATGCTGTGCCATACCCCACACACAAGGTCCTCCAAGAGGAGATTTCACGAGTGCCTGGACAGATGCCTCTCTCAGCAGCCAGGAAGAGCCCCAGCAGCTTTGTGACCCAGCTGCAGGGTCACAGTCTGAAATCTGCCCAGAGAGAAGAGCAATGCACTATAGTTCCTTGTAGTAACCAGGAATAACACTTCCCACCCCGCCCCGTTTAGTGATTTCAGTGCAACTCCAGCTCCTAAATGCTTTTGTGGATCCAGGCCAAAACATATTCAGTAATAGATAGTGAAACAAATTATTTCATGTGCCAGTTCTGTAGGTTAATTCACATAAGTGAGAAAACAGTTCTGATTGAAGGGCGGAGTGATTTTTAAAAATTTGATTCATACAGAAGTGTTAGCAGACTTTTGCTTATACCCACAATTGCTGAACAGAATAGAATCAGTGGAAATGTTATTTCCAAGCTCTGTGGTGTAAATAAAACCTCCTCTCTCTGACTCACATAGTGAGTCATTTTTGTCTGCACATATTTATGTCGAGGGGGGCTATAACTTTGTGCTCTGAGCATTCTTCTTGTGGAGAGCTTTTCGTGTCTCTGATTCTCTCTTGCTCTTGTTTTTTGTGGACTTTTAAAATTTTTATCGCCAGTGATCTCCCTCTTGTTTACTGTAACCTCATCCCACTTGTTCAGCTCGCTGGCATGAGTGAAAAAAGACATGAAGTTATATCGGTTACAGTGTTGGCACCTTATAGGGAATTATATACAAAATGATAAAATAAGCATGAAAGCCTGCATTAAAGCAGCAACACCTAGGCAAATTTACACCTAGTGTGTACAATAACTGTAGAGAATCTTCAATTACTTCAGCTGAAGATGTCTGAGCATCCCTTTTTTAAGGACCTTTCTGTTCACAGTTCTTTACCAAATCATAATTTATTCTAAGAATGGCCGGTCCCAGCCCATGTGTAAAGGCACAAGCCTGCTTAGCCTTTGCGACAGAGAAAGGAAGGGAAACTAAAACCAACCCCATCCCCAGTGCACATCTGTACGTGTTGTCTCTATTTTTAGCCTTCCTTCTGTGAGTCCTGTGAGACAAAGTGAGATGTGACATATTTATGGGAAACAAAGATGGGGAGTGGGTGTGACTGTAGCCCTCCCTGCTACAAAGATTGTGTGCCACAGACTTTGTAGGCCATCTCAGTCACTTATAACCTCTAACTTAACAGTCTAGGCTCAATGTACCTGCCCAACATTTGCCACAAGCTGCACAGTTTTGGGATAATCCCAGTAGAGCTGTTTTCAAAAGAAAAAGAGGAGGAAAATTCATTATTTTGTCCACCTCCCTGTCTTTGTTGTGAATAGCTCTGGAACCACCTCCTGATGCTTTGCGCTCCTTCACTTCACCGTGTATGCATGTCCCTGCAGAGCAAGAGCTCCCTGCTGCACCCTCCCAGCCCTCTGACGGGACCGGGTGCCTCTGTTACTGCCTAGAGCTTCCTGGCTTTTTGGGTCCGTCTCCACAGGGTGACCAAAAATGATCCAGGCCTGTAAAGGAGGAGCCAAACAGGACTGACGGACTTTTGCAGGGGATTAAAGACAATGCCTTTCCCTACTGCAGTGTTGTTTCAGCCTTAAAATATCCAGAATGCTAAATGAGACAAGATTCTAATGGGAAAAAAAATCATATGTAGTCAGGTGCATATGAATAAACATATATCATAAGTACATGCAGGAGAGGGCCTAGATTAACAGTTTTTAAATAAAATATTATCTATATGCAAAACAAAACTATGTGTATGTACACAAGAGAACTGATTCTTGGAGAGTGTACTTCCAAATCCAATAGTTAATCTAAGCCAAGCAAGAGTTACGCTAGTTTGTTAATTCTGGCAGGTTATGATGATCCTTTTTTTTTTTTTTTTTTCCTTCTGTGAAATTAATGTAGCTACTGGAAGTTTTAAACAAGTCAGTCTTATTTGCCAAACAAATCAAATGTTCGAAAAGATTGTGAACATTAGCAGACAATGATTTTTCTGTTCATTGATTCCCTGTAAGGAAAAAACTAAACAGTAGGTATTAGGGGAAAACCACATGTACCAGCTCACACACAGCACGCTGGGGGGGCATGTAAATACTTTTGTTTTACTCCACTTAGCATACCTGTTTTCTTCCACTGCTTGTATGAAAAAAGCAAGATGATTCAGGAGGCGCAGCTCTTTGTAATTCAGTGCTAGATCAGGCTAACAGCAGAATATGAGACACCAATAGAGCAGCTAGCAGGTGTCTTCTTGGAATTTCTTAAGTGTTCTTAGCAAACCAGGTGCCCACAGGAAGAAGGCAATTTATGTACCAGTTACATCTTTACACCTGTTTGCAAATGCTGATACAGACCCTTATGCCGAGCACTTAGCCAATAGGAAGCTAATATACAGTAATGACTAACTGATAATTAAAGAAACCTTTAGGAATACTGTACAATATCTGGCACAGGATTCTCTCATCCACTTAGCAAAGGCTGTTCTGCCATGCACTCACCATAACACTCTGCTAGATTTCCTAACAATTAAGATGGTGTATCTGTGTGAATCAGGGGTTCAGTTACAGTTTTCAGCACACTGCCTGTGTTTTATTGTTGTCTGATGGCTCCTTCTTTAGTCTGCAGAGGGGATCACTCTATTACTGTAGTTAAGACGGCTCACAGGTTGGCCCTTGCCCCTCTCTTTCATAAAGTAAGTATAATTAGATGTTAATGCCCTTCTTGTCAAAACTTACCGCTTATTTAAGCCTGCAGTAATAATTTCAATTTATTAAAGATTTATTCAGATAACATTATTATCATTGTTTATTCAAACGGACATTCATTTTTTTTTTCCAGGGGAACAAAAGACATAATTCCTGCAAACAGATGTAACAAACCTGTCAAGTTCTCAAATGGTTAAGTTGAGCATTTTACTTAGAAAGGCTGACAAATTTTCTTCACTTCAAAATATCATTAACACCAATAACACATTTGCCCAAGCCTATTTCTAAGTTGTAAAAAAAGATTGCTACAGATTAAGACCCTTGATATAATGCTATAAGCTCCTAACAATGGTATCTTTTATAGTGAAGAGCAACTGCAGACACAAATTGCCCCCTTTCCTGCACCTTTTTCACAAAAATCAATATTAAAGTAGTAGCTGCCTTAACTCTCCCATAGACTGTATGAGAAAAAACCACAGCCACGCTTAGGACAGTTTAGGTCAATAAAGAATCAATACTGTGGTTGAATCTGTAGAAAGATAAAAGACTGAGAACTCACTACAGTGTGCCCTATTGTTTCTCTCTATTTTGAAAAGGAGCTGAAGTGCCTCACTTTTTTTTAAACTTGCAATGAATTTAGTGTTTGCGGAAAGCGAGGGAGGTCACTGGAGGCTGCATGTGGCTTCAGTGTCTGCAGACAAGGGGTCTGATCTTGTTCACCCACACCTCCCATTTAGTTCAAGGGGAGTCTAGGGAGCAAGAAGAATGCAGCCCTGGGCCCCAAGCGGACTGGAAACCAAAACACTGTAACACACTCCCATCAAGCCCAACTCATTTATTAACTATGGAGAGACTACCCATAAAAAACTCAGGAGTGGAAGGGGTTCTTATCATGATTTCTAGCTCCCTGTCCATTAAGAAGACGAGAGCTGATTTCAAGCAGAGAAAGCTCTCTGATATATTTGGCAATTGCCAGACACGTAGATCCTACTTACAGCTGAAGTCCAGCTCACCTTCCACATTTCACATTGTGATTTGACCAAATTTGAACCCCTAGTGAAAAAACACAGCTTCGGAGACAAATAAATATCTCGACAGACATACAAGCTTACACGCACATGCACACACACACACACACGCCTACGCATGTGGTTTGGATCTGTTTGCCTCTGCTATATCCCTTTTCAGTGCACTGTATACTGTGTTTCCTTTATAAGCCTGAGAACTGCAACCATATACCTGTCTGGAGAGTAACTGAACATGAAAAAATATTGGTTTGTGTGGACTGGAGAGTTTAGATAAAAACAATTTATGAGCCCAAATCTTCCAAATTCTTTACTTGAAGATGCACTTTGTTATCCTACAAGGGGCAGCTTCTAACACTTCTCAGCTTACAGCAATAGCTCCTGCTCACAAAAGCTCAGAGCAAATCTAGATAAAGCTAGAACTACAGCTGCTTACAAAAATTGGTAAGTAAGTGGGTAGCAACAGAAAAGACAGACACAGTTTTAAATGCATTTGTCTGATGAAAGAAATGGCTGCATTCTTTAAATGCTGGGGCTCTCAAATGCAAGGGAATTCCACCCCTGGTCTGCAGTTTAGTTATGATTAGAAAAAATCAGTGTCTTTTTTAATACGGCAGACTGAACTGTTCAGCCCTGTAAGATGCACTAATGAACAGTTAACAGTAACCTAAGTAGCTTACATAAAGAGTAAATGCAATTGGGTTATTGAGCTTGAGAAGTCCTGCAATAACATGATTTTTCTGCTAAATAAAAGGTTATTATTATTATTATTGTGAAATTCTCTTTTATTACATTGTCTGGCTCCTTTTCTACAGCACCAGATCATCCTGACCTTGCTCTCTTCCACTGCAAATACTGGCAAAATGGAAATGGGTGGCACAGCAGAGTCAACCTTGGCATACTGATAACTGAGTTTTTGAGGTGCTCCCAGTTTGGAGAAGTACTTCACAGCAAGGGGAAGGCTGAAAACATTCACTCTTTGCTCTAACCCTAGCACAGTGACAGGGGAAGAAAATACGTACCATGAGCAGAGGAGATAAGCGCTGCGGAAAGGCCTATCTATAGGAAGTGTTTCTAAGGAAGGTTATCATTTTCTCCATCCTGTGTTCACTCAGATCAACACTAGTGTAGGTCAAACATAGCACTATGAAAGCTGAGTGTATTAAAAAAAAAAAAGAAAAAAGAAAAAGAATTCCCTTAATGAAGGTAATCACTGTCCTTGCTGGAATTTCCAGTAGGAATTTTTCCAGCACATTTCTAGTCCTTCAGAAAACAGAGCAATGAGGTCTATTGGACTGTTCCTGTTCCTCCAGTAAATACTGAACAATAGAAATCAACTCTGACTCGAAAACAACCATGCAGAGTAGTGGACTGAGTCTGAGCAATTCTACCTAAATGTCCGCCAGAGTCCCTCCATCTTCCAAAAATTCATCTCATACTCTCAGAGCCTGAGTAGGAAGATTTTTTTTATTAGTGGTGGTGGTCATTGTTGTTGTTCTTAGACACAAGTTAGAAAAGAAGCTTCCCAACCTTTTCTCTCCTTACAGGCAACTTGTCCTGTGGGTAATGGCAGAGCCACCATGCACGTCTTGGGATGTACCACTGGCTTCAGTACTGCTTATCCAGCTGTAGGACTGCTGCTCAACATCACTGATACAAGGCTTCTGATATTTGAGGAATTTAACAATATGATCTAATGGCTATTCTAGCTCCAATTTTATAAAATGGCCTAATTTCTTAAAAAGGTACACTTAGCATGGAGTAACTGAGAGAATAAAACTGTTTTCCCCAGCAGTCACAGTAAATAAGCTGTATCTTTGGGGCAGAAATCTCCATGGTTTTAATGGGACAATGCAGAAGTGCCACAAAGCATTTGCCTGAAGTTTCCTTTAACATTCACCACCATGACTGGAGTTCTCAGAAACAAACTGCAAAATTGCTGAAATTCAACCTTTTTCATATCAAAAGACTTAGACTTTTTTTTTCCTATGCAAAATACAATCTTGTTCTGTATTTTGTACCTAAATTGCATTTTCTTTTATTATTCCTTCACCTCTTCCCTACAGCCTGACCTCCCATCTGAAGCTGCTGCTCATCTCTTTCCCTAGCACTGGCTATACTTTTCACCCTTACAGACCATTTTCTCAGCTCTTTTAACCTAGATCCTCAGGACCTATATTAAACTTCTTAAGACCTTTCCAAATTTGTGGTGAGACTCCACCACAGCTCTCCCTTCGGATTGCTATAGCTACCTAACACTCATCTGGAGAGTTCGCATATCATCTGTCCACATGCTGGTGTACCAGGAAGGTTTGGGAAGGGAGATGAGCTGGGAGGTTTCATACAGTTTGACAGATGTAGTGCAGTTTCACAGAGGGCTTCAAACAGCGAAGACTTTGTGATAGGAGGCTGAGGGAGAAAAGCAAAGTGCATTGACCTCTTTCAGTCTAACGACACGGAGGTACACTCTATGTGCAAATAGCCAGCGTGGGCTAAGATTTTAAGGCCCTCCAGTTGATTGTTACCACCTATCTGCTGGTAACTTAAATACCCAGTGAAAGCAGCTTGTTGGCTTTTGTGCTGAAGCAGCTTAGGGAGTCATCAGACATTCATTCACCCAGCTGGGTTACTGTTCCAGTTTGTTCCCAACAAGGTGTGCACCCTAATTACGCCTGAGGTTAGTTTTTGGGTCAAAGTATGGCTTCCATTCTGAAAAGACTCTTATTTTCCTAAACATGCCAGTTAACTCGTTTTATCAAGACATACCAGATAAATACAGTACTGCTTAATTTCAGCCTCACAGAGTAGCTCACACAGCAAGCTCAGATGAGAGTAGGCTCTGAGTAATCTCCTCCATTACTCACTCACCAGCTGAACAATGCCAGGACTAATCCTGCTCTCACTGACTTCAGTAGCACAGGGTCAAGTGCAATACATTATCTTCTGGTTTGATTTACATCAAATTATAAAATCAGGGCTTTAAATTAGTGTGCAACATTCAGTACTTAACAGTTAGTTTTTCCCATTTTTTTCAACAAGATCTCTTACACTTCTCCCCTTTTCAATTTACAGCACCTTTCTGAGACAGTTGCTGAGATACACCTCTATGCGTTTGTGTGCTGGTGTACAGGGCATGCTAAAAGACTGCTCCCTATTATAGCCTGTAAGACAAAATAATTCTAGACTTATTTGATTTTTGTAAAAGGCAGAAACAACAAAAATTAATCTTTACACAAACAACCCAAGAGAGCATTTAGTGGGACTTTTCAATCTATTCATGATCTGTAATTCCCAGCCCCCAAAGTTTCCATGTTACGGCTTAGTATCTGGGGACTCCATATGTTGAGGGAACACAGCAGAACCAAAATGAGCTGAAAAAAGAATGCATTAGATTCAAACATGGGATAAAACAGTACCCAAGGAGCCCTTGCTTCATTTTCTCTACCTGGAACCATGGGACAGTTCAGCCATCTCAGCCTCACTCAAGTGTGACATTTCTTTTGAATATGACAGTGGTGGCGACCTTGTCATTAACTGATGCTGCTAGCAACATTTCAGCTTTCATAATTCAGTTAATTTTCAAGCCACTGGTTACTGAGTCCCCAGTATAATTTTAATATAATTAAACCATATTAAAAATAATAATAATAAAAAATCAACCCACCTTCTGATCAAATACCAGCTGATGTTTGACTTGAACTCACTAAAGCAAGGAAGTTTTCAGTTACAATTCAAGCAGAATCCCTAACTTCTTGCCGTGATGCCTGGCATTCAGGCACGCACATGACAGCCCCTGTTGTTCTGTAGCTTCTTGCTTTGGCTGAGACATAAAGGGAAAATTTTCAGCCATAGTACTCGGGAGCTAGGGCTGAACCTTTTGCTGAAGCTGTGTTATATGCATAAGGAAGAACTAGACAAAGCCACTGTAGTGGTTTACACTACTCCCATCTTTACACCCTCATGGTGAATGGGAGCCAGGTGAGGCCTGATTTGGCCTGTGTGTCTTTTGGAGCAGTGTCTGGGCTAGATATAGCCTGCTTTGCCTAGGGATCACCTAGGACTGGGGCTGGCATTGCACTGCATGGTTAGAGAAAGCCATATGTCACCAGTCAGTTTTTCTGTGCAGTTGGAACCTCCTCAGAAGCCAACTTTCTCCTTGGATCTGCACGAAGGAGACAGTCTTCTGGGAGCAAAACCTGCCCAGAATTTTCAGACTCCAGGATGTTAGATAGCCAAGTGCAAATGCTACCCTGGGGTGGCAAACTGTCCACAGACAGTCTGCCATTGCCTATCATTGGGCTGGTAAATACAGAAGCGGGTCTGCATGTTCATATGCCAGTGTCTGTGATGTGACATGTGTCTGCAAAACTGGGAGGGAACGCATTGCCTATGTCTTTGAAAACCAGACCCTAATCTCCCGTGCTAAGCACACTTAAGTTCCTTTCTTTCCCTCTGCAATTTTTTTCCTCTGTTATTGGCAACAACTGCCAGAAACCTGAGAACGTTGCTAATTTCCTGGTGGATTTGTCCTCTCCTGCTTGGCAAGGATAGTCATTCTCCCCCTCCATTTTATTCCCTAGAATCACCAGCCTTCTGCCTGGATGCACTCAGTGTACATTGCACAGCACAAGTTGACTTTGCTGCCTTTTCTTCATGGTCTTCTCCATCTACCACCACTGTGCTTCCTTGTTTCCATGCACTTGGCTGGGAACATACTGCAAGTTGTGAATTCAGTATAGGTCCTTTATGGATGCTCAGCAACAAAATGGTAAAGTTAGAATTCACCCAAGTGTTTTAGCTGAAAAATCAAATCCTTTCAGTACTTTGTGTGAGACTGTCCACCCCCGTGACTCCCACAAGCTTCACAAAGAAAGTGGGTGCTGCCATGGTGTCACCACACAACGGGCACAGCGAAGGAGGAATCATGAATCGCTGAGACTGAACAATGCCACTGCAACAGGAGCTCTCCCTCAGGGAAATCTGAGGCGCAATGAGGAAGGGAGTTCAGCCTTGGAGATGTGGATAATGCAGCAGGAAAGGAAAGAGGAAGAGGGGAAAGAGAGAGGAAATGAGGAAGAGCAGGGTGAGAAACACCTCCACAAAGTAGATCCATGGTATGGAGAAGATTTGGTGGAACTCGGTGATCAAGCAGAACCTGCAGGGAAGAAGGCTGTTAAAGGCAGAAATCCTAGACAAAGTTCAAGGGAATACAGATTGAGAGTGCCTGAGAGAGGCAGAGAAGCTGGATGCAGAGCAAGTGGAAGGACACAGAAGATGGAGAAAGGAGACCAATGTTGCAGGAGCTGAGGAGCTGGGCTCAGATGTCCCTCTCCTCTCAGCTTGCCATTCATTTTAAGTCTTTCTATCAAAACCAGATTTCAGTCATTCTACTTCCTTCCCTTCTTGAGAAATGAACCCCAAAATAAGCTTGCCTGAGGAAAAACTGAGGGCCTATAAATTCAGTCCTCAGAAAGTGGCAATGATGTCAATATTAAAAAAGATTTTATTCCTGTCCTTTGCCTGAAATTCTGGAAGAGTTACACTTGCAGCTGATACCTCAGAAAGCACAAGAGATACAATTATTTTTCAATTGGTAAAACAAAGATCTTATTTTTGCAGCAACTTTGCATGTCATGTTTCAGCCCAAAAACAGTTTTCTGGGGCCAGGCAGTATGTGATTCCTGTAAGAAAAGATGTGTGAGAAAATTCGGCCATGCCTTTAACTACATTGCTGTTCACAGATGGACTTCAGCAATGCACACAAGAAGACAGAAACTGGAGAACACGGAGTTGGATTCAATTTAGAAGAAGATGTGAAAGTTTCAATTAACGCAATTCTGCCTGATATAAGAAAAATATTCAGGAGTGGTATTTATTTAGCCTGCAGCCAAAGTCCATTACTGAGAATTACTCTTAATTAGAGCTGTGCGAGGTTGGGAATATCCACTCCTATCATGATTCTTTCACCTACCAAAAGAACTACCAAGCTTGCTGAGCCTCTGGCATTTCTAGGATGGTTAGAAAAATAGCTAGATGATAAAAGTGTTATTTTAAACAAGATAATCTAACCAGTAACACACAGAAAAAATATTTGTTTTACTTGTCCTTTTAGTCTGACGTCCACAGCATCATCAAAGAATCTCTGTCTCAAACATTGCCCCAAAAACCTGTGTGAGAACAAGGTTTACCAAACAATCTTAAACAAATGTATGTTTTATCTAGGGTTCTTATGTCGCTAATTGCTAATTTCTCTTCCTCAGATGAACACAACCCAGACCATCCCCTTTCCACTGGCAGTTCTAAATCAGGACTAGATTCATCACACTGAAAGTTTTGGGTATGGCAACACCTTGTTGAGTACGTGGCCTCCCCTGCATCATGACAGGCAGGGTGCGTAGGACTAAGGAGTGCCCACTCAGGAAGACGACCAACATATGAGCATACATCATCCTTCATCAATGACAAAATATGAGAGGTGCCAAAAGACTGTCCATACAAACACCCAAAACTTGCTCCCACCTTGGTGAGAACATCTCTCGTAAGGATGTGGGTTTTGTTAGTCCTTGAGTAAATGGCTGTAGAGCTGAACTAGACTCCAGACCTGGGATTCAAACTCCCAGCACCCTGAAACAGAAGATACCATGGTGCCAGGCGCACCTTTGTCTCAACCAGCTTTTTAACAGAGTTGTGTCAAGCCCCTGACCAAAATAACCCCTCAGACAGAGCAAGTAAAGACAGAGCAAACTATGATTAAACATTAGTTAATTTTCAGCATTACCAAGAGAATATAAGAATTAGCAACAGACAAGACCAAAAGGTTTGGAATTTGGTTCAGATGAGTTCAAGAAATATCAATATTTATTTAGGACTCTCTGACATGCAAAATGTGGCTCGTCTGCAGTTCTTATTTCACTACCTGTTTCTTATTGTTTTAGATATCCCTGCTTCCAGTGGTAAAAGCAGTGGCAGAACCTCATAGGAGATAGCTAGGCAGGAAGAAAAAACGTGGAAAGGAAATAAAGGAAAAGATTGAAGTTCAGCAAACAAACTCCTAAAAACAGGCTTGGTTTAAGCCTAATGGGAGCTTGAGTCATTTCATCTGTTCATAATTGCTTTGTTCACTCCTGGTGAGACCCACTGTCATGTAAACGGATGGAAACAGTCCAAAAATTCAAAGCTAGTGACTACATCATTATTAGGAGGAGGAAATACTTGATACCTAAACCAGAATTTATCTTTTTGCAACTACCAGTCCAAAGCAAACTTGCAGTTACATAGTCACAGCCCAGATTAATAACATTTGGTGTTGATTCAAACTGTCTTTTGATTTCTTTCTTTCTTTCTTTCTTTTTTTTTTTTTGGACAAGTGACCTATAAAAAGGACATACGAGTGACCCATGACTTCACCTGAACACTCTGCAAGAATCTGCATGGTTTCATGGAGCTGAGTAAATACAAAAGGTACACAGTGCCCTGCAGGATAAGACAAAATGATATTCACATGAATGACTGTTGGAAAACACATATTCCAATTCTGGAGAAAATTTAAGGAGCAATAAGACATTAAAGTGAGGTAGAGCCAGGAGCCTTGAGTCTTATTAAACAAAAACAATCAGAGTATCCACATTTTTGTAGTCCTACTGTGAAGTTCCAATAAACTTTACCCAAAAAACTCCATAACACTCCTTACCCAGCTCCATGGAAAACGTGAAGTGATTCCAGAGGTTGGCTATTTAATACCTCTTGTAGTAGTTAAAAAGGCCACTTTCTTCTTCTCTCTCGCACTCTTTTTTTTTTTTTTCTTAAACATTTACTGCTAAACCATTAAAGAAAGAACTAGTTCTAGTAATAAAAGGTCGCTATATTCCCACAGGGAGACAGGGAATGGTGGTTCCTGTGTACCCTTAGTGCTCTTGGCAGGGGTACTTATAAAGAAGGTGAAGGTCACAGGGAAGTGAACAGAGTATTTTCTGTTGAATGGAAAATAGAAACTTCCAAATGTGAAAAGGAATTTTAGCAAGTTTTATTTCCTTCTTTTACAACCCTGACATCATATTCCTCCACGGTGACATCATGGCTTTAAAGTAACAGCTTCCAATGACACCAGTGCCTCAGAAGCCTTACAAAGCAACAGCATTTGGCATTTCTGATTTTTTTTTTTAAATAGAGACACTGATGAAGACTAGACCCCAAAAAGCAGATCTCCCCGCTCAGCTGAATTCCCATGTGCTTACAAACTGCTGTTCAAAACTTGTGAACAATACCTTACGAAAGTGCCCAGGGCTGTGAGAGTTCCTTGGAAGGAAGGAGGTTAGAAATGCAGTAGTGAAAAACACACAACTGTATTCAATCAGCAATATCTTATTTTTCCACTACTCTTACTGCTTCCTCATCCAGCTCCACCAGCCATAGCTACGGGGAATACCTATGGGGACTGCTCTGCCCAGCACAGCTACCCAGGGAAGCTACATACAAAACCTATTCTTATTTTACTCCTACTTTTTTCGAACTGCACCGCCAAACTTCAAGGCAAATCAATGACTATACAGTGTAAGTCTTGGCTTAGACTAGATTACCCTGATGAAACAGAGAGCAGAATCTGGTCTGCCTCTGTTAAAGGGAACAGATCTTCCTAGTGATGGAAATTTGCTAGTCTCTGATGCGTGCTAATAAACAAATGCAATTGCCATTCCCAGTTTAAGAGAGAAGTAGCCAGAGCCAGAAGAAAGCTTCAAAGAGACTGAATTACCTCTCTCACCTGTAGGGATGTGATTATGTCTGGCAGAGTGCTCTGGGGAAGCAGCTTTCGCTGCAGCCGTCAGCAGCCCACAGAGTACTGGAGAGCTACAAGCTCTCTGTCTTTTCCCCAAACTACTGTACCATTCTTGAACCGGAGTATTTGTTCAACAACTAGAGATAAAGCCACAAGTTTTGCAGCACAGAGGTCATAAACCAACAAGAGGCTGGAGATATTTTCTGCACCCCATGCTGGCAGAAAACCCTCTGTCCACGCACACCAAGAATACATGAAATGAAGGTAATGCCCTGCAATTAGTCTGCACCAAATTAATAAGGAGTAACGGTTATGACGCTCTGGCAGTCAGCACCGTCATTTTCCTGGCAGGTTCTTTTGTCACTGAGATTCACAGGGTACCAGTGAAGAAGGGAAAATATGGAGCTTCCCTTTAAAAAGTCTCTGTGTCTACAATAAGTAACAGCTGTTGCTATTTTAGTACTATCTCAGGGCTCATATAGATGTGACATCACACAGAGCTAAGGCTTGGCCATTGATTTTACTGCCAATATACCTTAAACTATAGGGATTTTGTTACAAATTTGTGTGGTGCATGTGTGTCAGAAAAAAATCCACAACTGGAAACCTCCATGCAGTTTCATCCCTTTGTAGCAATTCAATGAGCCATAAACCGGTTTCATTTTGGAATTAAAACCCGTATTAATTTTAAGCTGAAGGGAAGGGAGTGAGAGTGTCACTATTCGAATTTATTACATGTCTAAACAATAAAAGAGTTTTGAAATCTGACTGGTAAGCTGGCCAAGCAGGAGGAGGTGGGGATGGTTTGTATTCTAATTTCAAACTGCAGGGCTCCCAGGTGTATTGTATAGGATTTCCTGTAATTTACAGGCAAAATAAGCAGTCTACAGGAAAATGTTTGCCACACTGTACATGTGTATTAATTACACAGCAGGATGAAATGATTTCTTTGTGATAGGAAGGGATGTGATCTACAGGCAAACTATTAAACTGATGTGGAAATGCAGACATTTTTCTGCCACTAAAAAGGGCTGTAGCATTCAGGGAAATAAAGCTGGCAAGTGTCTTCTCACACTTTGTGTTCCCAGGTCTGTGACTGGAGCATATCACAATGTGCCAGGCTCCATGGGTACTGCGGAAAGGGGATCTCTCCTTACAAACGCTCTCCAGGAACCTCACTGTCTCAGCTCTCCTGCAGGGGCTACTTCCGAACTAAGTTCCTCCGAGAGAAAGACCCCCCCATACAGTGAGAAAGGAGGAATTTTAAAATTTCAGGTGTGTATTGTTCGATATCTCCCCAAGCATCGTATAATAGTACAATTGAATTCGTACTAAGATCATCGGATAGATATCATTCTTTCACCTACCACTGAGCACGGAGAAAGCATCGCTTTTCATTACCACAGGTTAGAGCAATATGAAACTAGTCAGAGAGAGACAACACAGCACATCACAACCTCTCTTAAAAAAGATGAGGGAAATTCTTTTTAGATATGTAATCAAGGTTTGAGA
Source organism: Chauna torquata (assembly GCA_013399475.1). Taxonomy (NCBI): domain Eukaryota; kingdom Metazoa; phylum Chordata; class Aves; order Anseriformes; family Anhimidae; genus Chauna; species Chauna torquata. The sequence continues at coordinate 576,768 of VXAL01002945.1, forward strand.
CATAAAGGGATATGAGAGGAATAAATAAAATATTCAGACTGCCTTTCCCAAGACCAAATTTCATGTAACTGTACAGGCTTGTTCTCACTGTGAGATGAGCAATTCTCTTTGCACTTGTGTTCAGATGCAATTTCTGAAGCAGAAGTTTACTCTTTTTTTTTTTTTCCTCACTTGTATGAAGAAGAAATCTCGCCCGTCACACGCCTTTCCCCAAAGAGCTGAGTTAGACTACATATGGTTGGCATTCAGGAGGGAGAAGTTCAGAAATGCGGTTTTGTTTGACTAAGGCACTCCTTAAAACACAAAACCCTCAAACCAAAACTTCTGCCCATATTCTTCAAACAATAAGGCCAGGATAGGGCTGAGGATCAGCTTACATCAAGGCTTATCTGCAGATGACCTGTGGGCATTTAATCATGTCCAATTTCACCATAATGCAGTTAGAAGGAACACTTCAGCTGCACTCCAAGGTAATATTCCTTTCCTTAGCTGAGGGCCAAACAACAGCTCCACACCAGGACATTAGGACAAGGCTGAAGAAAGGAATTTGCCCCACCTTTGGACAGGTTCTTGCCTTTTTCTCAATTAATGAAATAGCAGGCAAAGGCAAAAGACGAGATACATTACACATACGCTAAAAAATTGGCTTGCCCAAAGAATCCATATTTTGAAAAGCAATAAGGTCATCAAACTATCACAGAGATCCTCAAGGTAATATCCACACCTCTCCAGAAGGTACCACGCTCCTGACAAGCACAAGTTGCTGGGTCCGATACTCTAATAACTGGCGGAAATTATATAACCTATCCAGCACAGGAGATAGGGGAGAGGACAAAAGCTAATTGTGGGTGCAGAAGGTATCCGACCGTGGCCGACTGACCCACAGCTGTGGGTCAGCCAGTGGGCAGACAGAGAAGTAAGAGTGGTGACAAAGCCTCGGTGGCAGCTAAAGCGTTACGTGGACATTAGCACAGGAGCCAGTCTCTGAGCTGTCTTTGCTGTATACACAAGGACTGATGGCTTTGGTGGAGTGAGTAAATAATCTCTGGACACTCCCTAGTTCAGTCTAGCTCTGCTGTGAGGACAGCAGTACAGCCAGACTCTACAGAAAAGAACATCTCTTTATTTCCTATTATGTTTGTAGGACATCAAATCTAGATCTATGGTTAAATGCTACACTCTTTAATGGCCTCCACAATTAAACTTTAACAAACATGACTCTCGCTGTTTAAGTTCAGTCCCTCTCTTTCCACACATAGAAATCCCTCCAAGGGGGTGTCGTTCTGCCGTCATCTCTGAGGCATTTTTCCCCTCCTCTTCAAGACGAGGGGAAAAAATGTTGCTGAAAATTTCTAGAGAAAATAGAGTTTAATTTCTTGGAGGTGTTTTGTTGACAAGAAAATAGAAAGCATGTGTCTCTGCTTCTCTTATTGTACTTCCAAGTAATGAAAGTATTTAAGGAGGTACAATTATGGACTTGGCAAGCACCTGGGGCTCTTGGAACTGCTTTTTCACACCGAATAAACACTGCAGTTAATCTGTTTATGTTACACTGCACTGGAAAACTATCTCCAAGAAAAGGCTACAAGAATGTCTTTATTTTCCACTCCTTTTCTTTGTTTTTAATGTTGTATTAATAATTTGTTCAAATCATTTGATTCTTCTTTTTTCTCTCTCTATTCACAAGACAGCCAATCAAAAGCAGTTTTTAATTAACAAAGATATAAACCTAGGGATTACTGCAGTAGGTCAGACCAATGATCCATTCTGGTTTTGACAGTGGCCAACAGGAGATGCTTCAAAGCAATGCGTAGGAAGCACTGTAATGAACAATAGCTGTATAACTTCCTGCAGGGACATGAGGTTCTTAACGCTTACATCTTACTGCTTGCACATGCACCAGCCTTCAGAGTTTATACCCCCTCTTTTAAACAAATATATATATGTGCATACCGACCATTCTCAGTATGTACATTCATGTCAAGTCTTCTATTGCATGTCATTTTTTAAACCTACTCGTCCCTTAGAGTCAATTATACCTTGCGGCAGTGACTTCTGTAATTAAAATTAGCAGTCGGTGAAAAACAAACAAAAAGCCCCAAACTATCTGGTCTGAAGGGTGACTTTGTCTTGAACAAGGGGCAGCCCACAAGCCTACCCACTGCCTGCCATCCAAGCCCCTCACATCCCTGCAGCACCCGTGGTTATTGGATCGGGATGTTACAGGGAAGGTGCTACCAGTACCTGTGCTTGTTCCCCTCCGTAGCAGGTTATGCACCAGTTCTCTGTGAATTTGCCTAATCCCCATTTGTTGATACTGCCTGCTCCCACATCTGCCATTGCATCCCAGTTTTGAAAAGAAGTTCCCTCCCTTTATCTGCTTTCAGCCCACCTTTACCAGATAGAGTGCCTCTTAGCTCTCATACTGCAGGATTTGAGGGACTGTCCTTCTACTTTCACTGCATCCACTGGCTTTGTAAATCACAGTCCCTTCCCCTTCTCAGCCCTCTCCTCTCCAAACTGAGGAGTCCCAGCTACTCCAGTTTCTCCTCATAAACGCAGGTACTCCATCCCTTTAGCAGCTGTACTTGCCTTCCTCTGGACCTTTTCCAACTCTACTTTGTCCTTGAGGTGCAGAGACCAGAAATGTGCACAACATGGCATTTTCACTATTATCTTCATTAAAAAACACTATAATACTTTCGATTCCTTAGCACATGTGCCCTGTGTATGGACATTTCAGCTGGACTTACGAACAAGCAACACAACATTGAAAAACTCTCTGTTCCTTGGCCAGTTCCTTGGTTGAGTGGGAACCTATAGGAACTCAGAGACCAAAGGTGCAGCGGGTCTGCAAACTTTGTTTTCAGAATATGGCTTGCCCAAGTATTAGAGGTCTAGTACAAGGCAATTTTTGAATGCAGACAAAGTCACCAGAACAAACCAAAGTTACTATTTTGTACATTGTACAACAGAGCCAAATCACACTTGCCACAAACATGCAACATAAACCGGAGCCCTTAGCTCCAGTACAGTGCATGGAGACTGCTTGATTCATAGTAATACATAATAGAAAGCTGCTGCAAATGTTACTCTGCTGATATTGATACTCCTGATGCCTGTATGACCTCAGTACCTGCTACCTGTAACAAACCTCTTGCAAGGGGAAGCTCTGTGGTCTGTGGAACCCTGCATGTGGTCTGAAAACCTGAGGTCTTCTACCCTGGTGTCTAAATCAGAGCACAATGACTAATTCAAATTGCCCAGTGCCAGGTCTGGCTTCCTGTATTTTCTGGGAAGCAAAACCGTAAGCAGTCATCAGGGGGCAACAATGGGGCTTTGCCTCTCTGCTGGCCTTGTAATTCTCTGAATATGATCTTAATATTCACTTAAAAATATGCAAACTTGTCTTTTTCTCCTGCTCTGGGACCAAACTACAAGGAAGTTTTGAGAACATTACACAAAAACTACTGTGTTGGCCTGTGGCTACTGAGCCTTGAAAGAGAATCACTGTGTCCTGCCCTGTTGCTCTCGGGCCCTGTAAAAAGGCGGTCCATAAAGCTGCACACATCTTTTTCTCCCATTTTAGGCCTAAATCCATTAGTTTCATGTGAGTATAAAGTACCAGAGCACAGAAGTCAGTAAGAGCCTTTTTATTGACTTCAGATGGCATGGTATTGGGACCAATATGTTTAAAATCATAACAACACAAGGAGGTAGAAACTGTGTGTCCATAAGGTTAAAGAAAAGTGTGTGTGTTTAAAACATTGAGAAATTGTTCTGAGAACAATTCATCTTTCTGAAAATATGAACCCTACGATGCTGCCAAGGTCAGGGAGAGCTGTGATAATTTAGTGCGTAAGTGCTAGTCATACAGCACAATGCCACATTATTTAATTTTGTAACACATTCATACAACTGCCTGACAATAGCCATGGACGTTAACACTACCTGTGGGCTGAGGTCAAGGCAACGTAGTTTAGCATTAAAACAAAAGAGCTAATTGGATTCCTGTTCAAGTTCTAGCTTATTATGTGATCGGAGTTACTTTTCTTCTTTCTGCCTCAGTCAGCTCATCTGGAAAGGAGGACCACAGTGTGACTCATGAGTGAAATGTGGAAGAAAAATACAGTGCATGTGCCTGGCTTATTTGGCCATTCTTCCTAATACTTCTGTCCCTTTCTTTTTTTTTTTTCTTTTTTCCTGTTGAGCTCTGCTTTGTGAATTCCAGGCCATTTCCCTTGGAGAGCTGAAACACAGCTCACCTTGTGAAACGAGAAGGACTAATATTAAAAAGAAGAAGCTATCTTCAGCTGTAAAAATTAGACGTCTTGCTAATGCCAAAATTAATAATACAAAGATATTTGGGGCTTACACTTCATTTTTACGACTGACAGTGCACAATATATTTAATAAATAAGACTACATCACATACCCCCAAACCTTATAGAGACATGAAAGTGCTATCTATCCCTGTTCCACGGAAGAGAAGCATTAACATAGAACAGTTAAATGAGCAATAGAAGGAGGCTGAAGAAATTCAAGACTGAAAAAACAAAACACCAGAATTTTTTTGTCCTTGTTTCTAAACTGATAAAAAAGACTTTTCTCTCCAAAAATAGGATAAAATAATTTAATTAAAGAAATAACCTTCTTTTATATTAAATTGTATGCAAAGCTCTCTTCTGTTTGCAGAGGAGCTGAGAGTCACCCTCTGAAATGGCTGTTGTGGTGTGACTTTCAAAATAATATCCTTTCAACGCACAAAAGGAGAGAGCTAAAGATATATGTCCTCTGCCTCACTGTGTATGGTTATCTCTAAGGAGTTCATTCAGATGATCAGACCAGAAACTGTCAAAGGCACAGGAGTGGGGATGTGGGGAGGGAGAACGGTCCCGGCTCAAAACCAGAGCAGACTCAATTGCCATCAAACTTCAGCAGGAAGAACCAGCAAACCCCTTGTATGCCCCTCGCACTGCCTGGGTGCAGACCTGCACTGGCTGCAGTTTGTGGGCCCCGATAATATTGAGTTTTGGGCTGCAGCCTTCCCTTTGGATGTCCTCCGCCTCTCTGGTCCCCTCACACACAGAGCTGCCCACAATTCCTGGTGCAGCAAATGCCTTAGTTTTATTTCTGGGAAGGACCACTGCAGGTTTCGTCCCTGTACACACAAACTCATATACAGGCAGATTCAGTCACCACAGGCTCAACTTCAGTTCCCTCTGCAGATGTATTTTTGTTCTAAGCTGTGGCACACTGTTATGCCATGTAAAAAATGTAGTTACTCAAAGAACTGGTTTTAAGTTCAAAGATAATGTCACGTTCATTTGGAACATAAACATGAGCAATGCACTTGCAGATACACTCTCTGTCTCCCTACATCCCTATCTCAGCCAAAGGCAGGATGGTAATATACAAAGAGAGAGCAGGTGGGATTTTTTTTTAAGTGGGGAAGAAAAGGACTTAGAGCTCTAAAGCTAAGTTCACTGCATATCCCACATTTTGGAAATGAAACAAAATTATCTCATGAATTGAGCAGGCAGGCTGCAAAATAAAAAGAAACAACGGCATGTAGATAAACGCAGGAAATTCGCTGATTAAGACACAGGATTTTATTTGAAAGGAATATGGGCAGAGTCTCAATTTTTCCTGACTGCTTCAATCACCTGTATGAAGGGACCACTGGACTTACACAAGCAAAAGCCATTTATCCACTTATATTTGGTATCCCTCAAGGTCTGAGTCCTCAAAGAGCTGAGAAATAAGTAGCTTTCAGGTTGGCACCTACCTAAATAGCCTCACTTGCTATATGTAAATGGTCTCAGTCGCCACAGAGATTTCACTGCAGACATTTGCTCTATGCACATAACTCTGACACCATTCAGAGGAACAGGCTGAGAACTCTGATCTCCCTGTGCAGTCAGAGAAGAGAGATAAGCCCTGTAAGAGGGATGAAAGAGAAGCTGGAGGACAAATGCAACGATATAACATGCCTTCTGTGAGCAGGCAGTTCCCGTGTCAGAACTTCAGTCTCTGATTCTCCACTCCCTGCCTACTATGTTTTACAAAATGCTTGGGAAAAACACTTTTCACATCATCTTCTGCACATCAGCGGTGTAAGGCAATTAATCAGGGTTTCCAGTGCCACGTCATAAATCATAGCATCTTGTGTCACTGATACTAGAAAGACAAAACGTGAGAATCGTTCCATAACAACGTCCTTTAACTCAGGCAAAATCATTTTGTCCTTTCAGTCTGCTTGTGAACACCACTGCTGGCAGCCCAAATGGCCTGGCTTCAGGGTCTGGTCCTGACCTCACAGATTTGGTCATGCATATTAACTTAGAAGTTTTACTGTGATGAATGGTCACATACGCAAAATCAAAATGGAGCCTTCGGCAGATCTTTTACAATAGCACGGGAAAATAATCTCCCTGCTACTTATTCCATTATCACAGACTAATTGGAAGACCTGGACAAGACCCTCCACGTCATTAGCTGTCTAGGGCATGAGAGATCTGTAGCAGATGAAATCCTTCACCACGATGGCTATCATAACACAGGCGGGATCTGAAGTCCAGGCTGTTACTTTACCACTCCCATTGCAGAAGCGATGTGCAGTGGTGAAATATCCCCAAAAAGGGATTCAACAATTATGTTTAGAAACACAAACACAGAGACCTCCCACCAACTCAGCTGATTCTTTTGAAAGTTGGCACTGTCAAAACAAACACAGCCGCCTGTAGCACCCTTCCACCACTCCTGCTGACAGCGCTAGTGAAGAGGAGGAGGTGCTGAGTACTTTGTTATTATGAGGAGGAGGATAGTGTTGGGAAAGGTGTTGAGTTTGACACAGAAGTATCAAGAGCAGGAAAGCGAAAGTCAAGGAAATCAGCATTGTGCCATCTGAAATTGCTCTGGCACTAAACCTACAAAAATCAATGACTCTGCTTTCACAGTAGTTTTCACATAAACCTGAGGGAGCGTACAGCACGAGTTGCACCAGATGGAAAGTCACTGAAAGTAGAGAGTGAGGCAGGATCAACGGTGGTATCTATCAGCTACATCAAGTGCAGTATTCACAAACAATAATGATGTCTATTCACTTCTATCGCTGCCTTTTACGTCTGCTGCATTAGTGTAGAGGGAGGGACAGTACAGCAAGAAAATCTGTTATAAAAATATCTGCTGATATTAAGAGGCTTGTTCACACTCTTACGTATTTGTGCCTCTTACTTGAGTAAAAAATTGGTAATACAGCAGTCTGAATTAGGTTAGAAGTTAGGTTAGAAGTTGTTTTTCCATGGTTCCACTTTTTCAAACCCATTTCATAACAGCAGCATGTCTTCCTTTGCCCTCCCTCACAAAAGCAATCCCCCCCCACACCACATTTAAAACCTTCTCACAAAGAAATCTGAAGGAAAATAATTTTTGTGCAACTTATCCATCTTTCAAAGCAGCTTCTGGCAGAAGGGAGCTGAGAGTGATGAGTCCATAGAATAATAAATAATAACAATATTGAGCAGTTTTGCAGAGCAAATGCACATTGAAAAACTTTTCCTCTTGAGTGCCTGACATTATTAATTTGTTCTCCAAATACACTAGTGAGGACAGTCAGCCCATTTTTACAGACAGGGAAAGTGAGCATATAGATTTAAATAATTGCTTAAGAGACAGAGGAGTCAGTTCCAGAAACTGGGCAGAACAACTCACAGGAGATCACAGTCCATATCCATACTTGGGCAGAGCCCTGCCATCACCACCATATTGGCGAGTGACACCTGCATGGGGTTTTTGACATCTGTGAATAACATCCTCTCTGAATTGCCCTTCCCTGGGGTCCAAAAGGAGTATGTCCTAGGCCTTAGGAAGAAGCAAAGGCTGAACAGAAGTTCCTGTAATTATTGATGAAAGAAGTATTTCTAACACCTTCCCAGCTTCTGCTTAAAAGGGTTCAAACTCATACTAATCTTCTGCCTAAGTAATATGTGACACCCAAACAACCCATTTTGACTTGCACAGATCAAGGATATCCTTTCCCAGCACTTCTGTGGAACAGCACCTTTTTTTTTATTTTTTTTTTACCATGAGGACTGTGTTTTCAGTCCCATTACTGCACAGCAGAGATTTCAGATGAATTGAGGGGAGGGGGAGAAGACCTGAAGTGACTCGCTGTATCCACATGAAATGGTTAGTGAATGACCTTGTGTCCAACCTTCTAACATCTGAGACAAAAGCATGGAAAAGCTGAACAAAGTAAAATTTACTGAACAGGGTGTGTGTGCGTATGGAGAGGGGGCAGTTTGGATTTGTTTGCATAGGGAGAGAAATTGAGGTTGATAAGCTGCTAGCTGAATTTTAGGTCTCTCCCTGTTTTACAGTACTCATATAGAGTGACAAAAGTAGCAACAATTTCATGGACCAGCACTACACTAAAAGCAAGTCAAAATCCTGCTTGCCATACTCACACTAATGATCTCTGAGAAATCAATAGATTTAGGGATTCCTGTATGGACAAACATCACTTGCCCCAGGTTCCCCTAATAATGGCTTGGTGATGAAACCAACCTTCATCCTCCCTTTTTCCTTATAGGACTCCTTATGAGCTAGGTTACAATGCAAAAGTAACCCAGACAGAAAATGGCTATTCTGTATCACCTCCTGCCTGCTCTAGACAATTGCTTGCAGTGGCACACCAGTATGATATGGCACATGCTGATGCTAGGGCTGTTGCTTTTGGTTTTTAAAGCTATTGATTTCCTGCCCTTTCTTGTAAAAGATTCTGTGAACTGGAAGCAGCTAAAGGTTAACTGCAAAGATTTCATTTAAAGGAATATTTTAAAGTTGTTTAAGACCCTAAATCATTAGTAGTTAAAAAATGCACTGAAATTTATGTCTTAAGGCAGGGAAGTTCCAAGAGTTACCTGCCAAGACGAGCGCACCAGACTCCGTGCTTGCTCTGCTGCAGCTCGGCTCCTGCAGGCAGCCCCAGCTGTGTCAGGTCCTGGCAGTAGCGCCGTCTGTCACGGGGGATCCTCCACTTGGGATCTCACTAATAAGAAGAGGAAGAAGAAATGGGGTTTACTGGCTAGCAGAGCCTCAAAGTAATCAAAGTCTGGTGTTTTGGTGAGAATCAAAAGTCAGAAGTAGACCCTGGGAGAAGGGGAAAACATGTCTCTGCCAGCACTCCCACCCTGGTGTCTGTGTGACCGAGGAACAGCAGGAAGACACAAGTCTCATCGCATGGTGGAGAGACAGCATCTCCACTAGACAGCCTCAGCAGCTCCTGGTGGGGTGCCTGTGGGAGGGGGCTGGCGAGAAGCAAAAAGAAAGGTTGAAGGGACAACATGCACTGAGCACTCCTGCCAGAGGGTAAGAGAGGTTAGGAAAAGGATGGCTGCCCAAAATACAGTGTGCTCATATGTGTGCGCGCATTCATGGAGGGGGACTTTACACGTTTCTTGTTTACAAGCTGTAACTTTAGAAACTGACGTTTCAGTGGTTGCGTTTCCCCATTTAGGCTCCTTTTCTCTCAGCAGCATTTTCTTTGCTTTGTGCACAAACGTAGGCCTTTGCAAAAGAGGAAACTTTGCTGTCCAAGGGCACCCAGGGGAGACATTTTGCTCACCTGGGGACCTGAGCGAGTATGTGGGGCTTTTAGTTTTAGGAGGAACCTCCTGACAATGAAGCCAGCACACACTGCTGCTGGCAGCACCTGGCAGAAGGGCTTCATCCTCCGCATCCGTTGGCAGTTTTTCCATGAAGCGGCTGCAAGAGAGCTACAGTACAGATGGTCGGTCCTTCATTTGGGGGTGTGAAGATCCAGACCTTTCATTTGGGTCTGTCTGAAGGGAAACAACTGCCTTCAAAATATGCAAATATTTTGTTTTTTAAAGCTATACAGACAGGGCTCAACTGATTTCCCTCCTCTTCTCCTGCGCCAGTTCCACCTGTCATCCAGGCAATGCAAAAGCTTCCCCTGCTGCAGCCTGGAACCTCTCTACCTCTTTTGGCTCTGCATCCCCACCCAAGCCCTAACAGTGGAGACACTCCGAAGGGACAGGCTGTAAGACAGGCACCCCCAGCACCCTCAGGGTGCTGAAGTTTCCTTAGGGACACTGAAATAAACCTGCTCTGTGCTGGGGCTCAGCCAGCCCCCCACTGGCGGAGTCAGGGCAGAGCAGAAGCCAGGTGCGCGATGCGATATTTAAGCACACCCAGTAGGTTCTATCACCCACAAAGGATTCAGCTGCAATAGGTTTGTTCATTCCTCTTACTCATTAGAGTTTTTTCAGCATTGTTTTTTTAAAATTTGTTCTACCTCCTAATGAATTGCTTCTCAATGCAAAAGCAGAATGATGAATACATCTTCCTTTTCCCTGCTGAATCCAACTTTGAAAAACATAATGCTTCTCATCTTATTTCCTCCCCAGTCAAAATAAGCCAACCAAATCCTACAGTATACCTATCAATACAAACAAAAGATGCAGAGGTGTTTTTGTAGCAGAAATAAACACAGTTTAAGGAATGATTTTCCTTTCATGACAGCTTAAGGTCCTTCAAACTTGACAGAACTGATTACTGAATCAAAGCATAGGAGGGCAGGGAACAGAGTTTTCTTGCATACACCTGTATGTTATACGCCCTGCGTGTTACCGGAAAGGAAGTGAAATGCTTGAGCTATCAGTAAGGCAAACTCAGAGAAGAAAAAGAAGGGATATCCTGGGATTAGCTTTAGCGTAACATCCTACAGTATGTTTACTTTTCTCTTCTTCTCCATCTCATATTTCTTCATGGGATCAGTCCCCAGCCTTGCAGGCCCTCCCAGGAGTACAATGCCCCTTTCGTGTATTGTACGAGTCGCACAGAGAGTGCGGCAACTTCAAAACATAAAAGGAAAAAAAGAGTCTCCCTCAACGCCATCATCATTTTTAAAAAAGGCAATTGATGTCGCCTGAAGCAGCAGCTATGAAGCCCAATTATACCACATTTCATTCAAGTGTCAAAAATTGGAATAATAATAACCAACAACGAGGTGCACACAGAGGAAGTGATGCTGCCATCTTCTTTTGTTTTGGCCACGCGTTTTCATAAATGCGTGCTTAGAGCAGACCCAGTGCCACATTCCTTCAAGGACTTTCTTGTTCGCTATTGTTTTTGGTTCTTAACAATTGGCTTCCCTGCCTACTTTCCTCGTGTTGACAGTTGCTCACAGAGCTTCCATATGCTCTCACTACTTGAGTAGTCAATCATTTGTGAATTAGCTACCCAATCAAATATCTAAAAGAGGCTGGTAGTGTTTATTCATTGCTGGTGTTTTGAGTGAGTGTATTGCTTGCAAAAGGTGTCAGATTAAACATGCAGAAATGAATTTATTCACAGAATAGGGACTGCATAGTCAGAAACAGAGCAACAAGCACTGGCCTGAGTTCACACTGTTTTTTTGTGTGTTTTGTTTTACACCTTGCCTAAGGTAAGACGCCCTTGGACTCAGGAAGACCTCAGCCACCTGTTTACCTAAAATGGGATGTTTGGAAGCAGACTGGAATCTTGGTTGGAAGCAAGAGAGCAGCTCCAGAGGTGCCTCAGGGTGGACGACGGAAAGGTTAAAGCAATCAAAGACATCCTGATGGCACATTTTTTTCATCTTAGATCACGGAGATGCATACTGCAGCCCTGCAAAATGCTTTCCCCTTTCCATCAGCAACATTCCTGCATGCTCAGAAGCATGGACGGAGCCTTCACAGCCCCTTGACAAAGAACACAAGAAGCACTTGCACATGATGCTCTGTATGATCTCAGACAAAAGCAGTTCTTCTTTTAAGGTCTGCCTCAAAACACCAACACAATACTCTCCTTAGCTTTCACTTTTGGGGAACTTAAAGGCATTTAGTACTGGCCAACATAGCCTCAAACAAGCAAGCTTTCATTCAGCAGAGTTGCTCCAAATCAGGATTTTCTTTTGCATGTCAGAGAGTCCGCCAGTTCATACCTGGACACAAACTTTCACGGAGCTGAAATACACAACTCTGATGAACTTGCCTCCTTTTATAAGAAAAAGGCAAAGAAGTTGAGGCAACAAGGCTACGTTTGGTGATCTCACTTCACAGCCCAGTTTACGCTGAAAGATGACTAACAAATATATCCATCTGGGTTCCACATTTGTCACCCTTACTTGACTTGAGAGATTACTAGTAATCTATTTATAAGTGAAAAAAAATACTGTAACTGCCAGTCCAAAGAAAATGTCACTGGTGATGAGAGAATCGAGCTGATTTCTTTTCTCATGAATCATTGTCACAATAAAGGGTCTGCATGACAACTCTGCCCTTAGCAATCATTGAAAAACCGAATTCCTTTGAAATTATGACTTGGCTGGTCCTTATATTGATAGTACTTGATGATGATGACAATGATGCAGAGGGAAAAACGTAACTTAGCTGCTTGTCATAGTTCTTACTTCAGCTTTCAGCAGCATTTACTATTCTGTATTAATAGAAATTAAAATATTAAACACTCATTAAGGTATGCAGATATGATTCACAGGAAACTAGTAAGAAAATGCTATTTTTAAGTGGAGATATTACAGAGAAGAATATCTCAAGTTAGAGCTTCCCAGAAGAAATATAAAGGTGTTGTTTATTCAGTGTCAACTGGAATAACAAAATTTGTTTTATTGCTAATACTACTTCAATACATATTAGGCCAAAGGCAATTTTCCTAAAGTTTTCCCTTCTTCAGAATTCATGAAAGTAATTTAAAACACTCAAGGCAAACGTTCAGTGCTAGGGCCAGTAACGTAAAGAATCAAAGTGGAACTACCTGGATTGTACATTAAATAAAAGGCAGAGAATGAGCACTGAGTGAATTTTTATATGTTCACATTACAACAAACTAGTCAAAGATTCTGACCCCTGGCACTGGAGAAATCTTCCCAGTTTTGATATTTTCAATAAAATAATTCCCAAGAGGGCTGGAAAAAACACACTCTCTCTCTCTCTTTTTCTTTCAATAAAATGAGACACCATCTGTATTATGAAAAAGAATACTAATAATTTGATAGTGTTCTGAAGTAGCTTTTATAAAGCTTTAACTTGGGATTTAATATTGCCCAGCAAGTCCATCAGATTTTCATGGCTTTGCCGGAGAAAGAAATGTGCAGCATTGAATGTCAGCTCCTAGCTGTGCAGTCAACAACTCATACATCAGCAGAGATAACGCTGAAGGTGATGTGCTCAAATCTTCTACAGCCAGCCTGGGCCACAGTGGAAGGAATCTGGAGAGGAGCTAATTTCAATAACGTGGTGTGGGTGGGTCCCATCTGTACACAAGAAATCACCTGATAAGTATGAAATGTGTTCCCCGCTCTGAAATGACTACAGAACATCTCTGCTTTTAGGGCCCTGATGGGAGGAACGCTTCTTGGCTAACTCCCTCTGAGCTGATTGTACACAAATATTTGAGCGTAGTGCAAGATTATTACCTCATGGAAAAAAAAAAAAAAAAAGCTGGAATCAGGCAGCAGTGTGTAATAACGAATAGGTGCATGCAGTCAAAACAATTAATGTCACTTTACAAGGTCTTTTGGAAATATATCAACAGAGGGAACCCACAGATGGCTCCTTTTCAGTGCATTTTGGAAGGGGGTAGGATGGGCCAAATTACTGTAAATCCCAGGCTGAAGGACGAGAATGACCAAAAAACAAACAAAAAAAATGATGAAAAAAAGTGTGTTGGGAGAATATTCTTTTCCTCCTGAATTCACTCTTTACAAATAAAACAAAATAAAATTGGGCATGTACATGCAGGGCAAAGACTGAATCACAGGATGGATGGTCTAATGCAACAGACAGTGGCCTGGGATACACCAAGCTAACCTGTAATGCCATACTGCTGGGTAGAGGACCAGAATTTTCCAGTGCTCAGCACCAATTAAGGCCAGGTTTGCAGAAAACGTCCTTCCCAGGAGGGCCAGCATAGCAGAAAGCATTTGGCTCCCTCCTGATGTTTGCAGAAATGTTTTCAGAAGACCTTCTTTTCCTGGCATGCTGCCCTCTCTCTATACCTAGTTATTTAAACAGAACCCTTTGGAAGTCCGAATTATCGTCTCCCTGATTCTCAGTTTCCTACCATTAAAATAGGAATAAAAATGAACTTCTTTCACTGCCAGGGAGCAAGAAGGATAAATGTAGAGGTGCTTAGTGCTCAGAAACTTCACTGCTGGGGGTCAGATAAGGGTATGATTTTTGCGCCAGCAATGCTTGCTGTGCTCTTGTTGTGGTGTTACCCTTCATTAAGTACTCAAACAATCAGAATAAAATGAGATCCTAAAGCAACAATGCTCTCTGCTCTCAGAAATCATGTTTCCAAAATGACAAAGCCACATTGCTCGCTGAAACTGTCTCCCCCTGTCAGAGATCAGTCTTGATTCCTTTCCTTCACCTTCAGTTTGCCCAGAGCTTTGTCCTGCTTTTCTCAAGCAGACAGCTGATGAGTTTGGCATGTACAACACATGGATATGTTTGTGGGTGTGTAGATATATATTTTTATACATACATACATATATATAATATATATATACGTGTGCACACTTAACTGGTGTTATTGCTGGGAAAGGATGAACAAACAGCTTGAACGTAACTACAGTCATTTTTAAACATCAGGTAGTTGGATGTACTTGAGGGGCAGCGAATAACACTTGCTCAGTGACAGAAAATAGACTGCTTCTGGGGTTATTCTTGCCCTCGTTGGCACCACGTACGTAATGATGACCTAGTGTATTGTAACTCACAGCGATGCTGGCAGAGAGCAAACATCATTGGAAACCATGCCAAGAGGAGAAAAGATTGTTCTTTTGCTCTTATACTTTCAAGTACAGTCTTGCATTTGCCTTCTTTATCACTAGTCAGTTGAAGGGACAGAAGAGGCGAATTTACTAGATAGAGCTATCCCGTTAGCTCTGTCCGTTCCTTTTCCTACAAACATTCACAAACCTTTTAAGAAAAGTGGCCATTTCCGAGTCACAGGAAGGTCGGGAGCCTGTCGGTGAAGTTCTGCGGTATCTCCCAGCTCTGGGAAGACGCTGCTGTAGGTCTGAGTAAGCCCCATGCACAAAAGAAGGCCATATCACACGTGATGTGGGCTCACCAGCCAGCCAAGAGGTGGTGGTCCTGAGCGGGCTCAGGGAGGACAGCAAAGACAAGTTTTGTGGAAGACTGGAAGAGCTAATAAGATACTGCACGGGTGTGTCATGGAGGCTTGGGGTTCCATAGTGCAAAAGCTACACTGGGCAAAAGCTGCTAAGGAAGAGCATAGATAAACAGTATCATTTCCATCTTTCAGAGACAAGAATAAGTGGAATTATTTCATCATTCAAGTTATAACCACAAAGAGCTTTCCACCATACTGATTGCCTGCAAAAATGTTCGAAGAGTTGCGCACATCTGAAGGAAGGACTTGGAATAAAAGAAGGATCCTCCTCTGTATTTTAACAATGACTTCTGAAGAACACTTACAATGTTTTACTTCAGAAGTACATTTCTGCATGTGTACGGATGTAAGAAGTTTCATCAAGTTTGGAGGGAAAAGGCAAAAGCTTTTAACACTAGTCAAGGACTCTGAGAGTGGTTAAAGTGATATTTCCTTCCCCCCAATCTAACTGATCACTCCTGCACTTCTGTGTACAACATCAGATGACTCCATTTCAGGAGAGGACTGGGAAGAGCCCCTTGCTGAGAATGAAATACGTATTTTCAGCATTTGTTAATCTATTTTCACTACCTTGGTAAGCAAACTGCTCTTTAACCAGAGTCTGGTAGACACCGTGCAAAAAAAGTTATTTCTGCTCATACAGTGACACACAGAGCCTATGTGGTCTGTGGGGCTGGCCTCCAATTCACCTCACATAGCAGTGTCTTTGGATGAAGCTAAAGAAAAATACTACAAAGCCTTAAGAGACAGAATGGTGATCAGAATTGCAATCATAGCTAGAAGTGTTCATGTGTACTTCATTTGGCTCAAGTGAGCCAGTATCTCTTTCAACTGTCATATTTTTTCAAGATTAAGGCAAGAAAGGTTTTGGTTTTTCTTTTTTGTTCTGTGGTGCATTTTTTCTTTTCATAAAGTTTTTTTTCTTCCCTTTTTTTTCTTTTTTTTTTTTTTTTAATTACCTTGATCTTGCTTTCCCCCTTTTCTCGTTTGGTCACTGTTTGAACAGGAATGAATTCCCAGTTCCCAAAGCCCATATGTGATTTCTATGGAGTGATCCCAAATTACCTAATCTCAGCTCATATGCCTGTGCACATTCACAGTTTAACATCTTTTTTTCCTTGGAATTGGGCACAGAAACTGCTAGTTGGCTCAGATGTAAAAATAATACTCAAAATGCTTAGGCCAAACCCTGCACAATAAGTCTACATATGTGGTTAGGCACTAACAAGCAAGTAAGAAAATGATCTATTTAAAGACTCACTTCAGATTTAGGCATTGCTTTGAAGCTGTACGAGTAGCCAGCAAAGTCTGGTCTCCATCACAATTTTTCAAATATAAAAATTAAAAAATGATGATAATTATGCATTCTGAAATCTGGATGGGGCCATGCTACACTGAAGCATATTTTCCAATGTAATTAAGGCTTTCAGCTGATTCCTTCCGACTGCAATTGTTATTTCAAATGTGAATTAATAAATCATGTCCATCTAGTTAAGAATTAAAATCAGTCTCAAGTTTTCCTGCTTAGACCAGCAAACTTAAAGAGAGGGAGGGATGAATGCTCCCAATAAATTTGCAGTGTGGAAAAGAAGAAAAGAAGAGAAAAAACAAGCAAGACAGGGCCCCCTCTTTTTTAGGGTTTTCCAGCCATCTGAAAAACACACAGGATGAAGTTACTTGACTTACACATATGGAAGCATTTTTCCAGCTTTATACCAAAACAATATGCAAATAGTCTACCCCTACTTTCACTCATGACTGGCTGCAAATACAAAATTCAAGCTGAATAATGTTAACTGCCCACATGCTCTGCTCGAAAGGATCCTCAAGGGCTTCTGGTCTCTTGTGGTATACACAAAGCACTTTAGCTATCACAGTGAATTAGTGTAAGGCCTGGTAATGCACCTTTAAGTATGTGAGCCCTTTTAAGGCACTTAGAGGTCAAGTCTGTGGCTATATAAAGTACAACCTTTTGAACATTTATTTTCACTTGCCCATCTAGAGGCTTGGATGGCACGCAAAGGCGGTGTTTAATTTCATAAGAGCCCTTTGGATTCCAAATTGTCAGAGTCATCAACTGGCTCTGATAGCCAACCAAAGTTTACGGTACTGTAATAAAGCAAGGTAAATATTGGCAATCAGGTGGCAACTGCTAAGCATGACTGCCTGCTTGAGGAGTGATTGTCATTGTGAAAGAAAGTTGTCATTTTGCAAACAGACCTCTAAAGAGCAAGGCGCAAGGCAGAGCAAGTCCAGATGGGCCTCTTCCCTGGAACATAAACACAGGCACTCTGTTCAGCCCCTTCCACATTTCTCAGCTAGCCCAGGCCAAGAACGGTAGCTCCTGATATGTCATCGATCAAAAATTCCCTTTGAATAAAGGATTTCCAGTGCAGACATTAAGTGGTTCTCCAGACGTTATGACAAAGAGACGCTCAAGCAGAAGTTATCTAAAATAAAATGGGACCTCAAGAAATGACTTCTGAATAAAAAAAGTTGAGGAGATGCTACACCACGACCCCAGTCACCAAAGCAGCAAGGTGGAGCAGCACGTAAACAAAGCATTATTTTTTCACAGACCCACTTATAAGTAAGCATGGTTTTGCCCTGAATTTTGAAGCGTTTTTTTTTTTTCTGAGAGCAAAAATCATGTGTGAAAGGCGCAGGAAACCACCACTGTGAGATAACAAGAGCTGCCATGTGCATGCCTGGAGACACCTGAGCTTCCAGAGCTCAGAAGGCTGCTGGGCAGCTCGGCTGCGCTGCCAGGCCAGCGCTGCTCCTGGCACCGAAGAGCTGTCTTTTCCTATTCTGCTGGGAACTCCCTGGTCCTGAAGAGAACACATCTGATTTGCTCCAAACAGTGTCCCATCCTCTCCCCCTGCAGAGCCTTCCCCTCCAGCATCGGTCCCTTGTGTTGTTTATTAGGGAAGTGATTTGGTTTTGCCTTCATTGAGTCCTGGATGGCCATCATGAAAAAAGGAAAAAAAAAAAAAGAGAGAGGGAGATCATGTTTGTACTTGTGACTTACTGGGATATTAGCCAAAACAGTCAAATAAACAATTGTTCAACAGAGGTCAGTGCATCACGTTTGTTGTTTCATTACTTCTGGGTGAAGCTGCTACAGTGCTAAGGCCAAAGAAACATCTCGCTGGGTAGCGCGCACTTGGGGTGCAGGTCTCCATGCATGCGCAATAGGTACAAGAGCAACACCTGCCTTCGCATGTATTTTTCAGTGCATCTCAGTCTCTTCTCTTTATTTTGTCCACATTGTTTAACTCACATTTATACGGAACAGGACTTTACTGATACTTAAAAAGAAGACGAGGAGTTAGGAATCTGGTCTTATTAATCTGGATATTCGTAATGCAAACGAACAAATAACACAACAAATAACACTCGGAGAGGATGTCTTGGTTAATGTCATGTACACAGCTATTGTGTGGTGATATTAATCAACGTCTTACAGCTTTTGTACAGACTTCTGAGCTTCTTCATCACACAGTAAGTGCCTGGCTAGGAGATCTTGCCATTTTGAAGTCCTGATCATTACTGGATGCTTGTCCTAACTTATCTAGACAGCCCTGAAAGATCCCTATATCGGGCAAGACTTCTGTTACTTGCTGATTTTGCAGGGTGAGGCTTGCTATGAAAGCCATGCACCATTCTCTACACATTTCAGTGCTCTCAGTACCAGCTTAAATCAAAGCAAGTAAAAGAGGGAAAAAACTCAAAGTAAGGTTGCATTCTTTAAAATCTCACAGTTGGTCTGGGAAGAACTACTGAGTTTTAAGTTAGAATATTTGCTTGACATCTGGAAATGTGCAGGTACTAGAGATGCTCAGAGAGCCAACTTCCAGCACTGGGCAGGGATCACTTTGCCGGGCTGATCCAAGAGAGGCCGTGCTGCACCATAGAAGTCTCTTATTACTGGTTCCTATTTCAGAGGAAGCAAGTTCCTCTGCAGCTCCTCATGGCACTTTTGGGGTACAAAAGGCAGCAGTGGACTGGCTTGGTGCAATGGCTCCAGAAGAGGCAGCTATGTCCCCTTCCCTCCTCTCCTGCTCTTTGGCTCTTCTGTGGCTCTCCCACCTGTCTGCACATAAAGCCACTCTCCCAAAGTTGCTCTAAAGGCTGACGTGAGGACACTGAGTACCCTTGCATAGTTAAACAGTTATTCAGTTAGCTGAGTGCCACTGCTGTCAAGGACAAGAAATATATTCATGACTCCATTCACTGGTTTTAAAAGTATGAGTTTGTTTCATGTCAAGAAGCCCTAAAAAAAAACCTTACAGGGGAGGATGGTGGTAGAAATGCATTTAAATCCAGAGGAGAGAAAGACTGTTGCATCCTTGCCCTTCTTTTCAAGATGATGCCCAGTGGAAATTGGAATGTGTCACAACACCACACTGAACAACAGGGGCCAAATCAGTCCTTATTTAGCGCAGACTTCGGTAACGACTAAAAGATAGTGCTGCAAATCTATAAAAGCTTATAGTGGTGAACAAAGAGGGCATACTTTAAGTTACAAAACCTGTGAAAGCAAACACCTCATCAGCTCTCGGCAGTGCTTGTCCCTCCCTTGCAGCTGTAAGCTACAATATTCACTTCCCACCGCGGCTTCCTCTCCCACGCAGGCGAGCAGCAGCCATGCCAAGCCTCGAGCGACAGCATAATGACATTAATTTTCCAGGCATGCTGATGACAGCTCCGTGAAGGCTGGAATTTGAGTAATGCAGGTTGCACTGCCATTGTCCTGTCTCAGTGCAGAGGGGTCAGCCTGTGAATAGCCTCCAGTTGCCGGCTTTATGTGCAAGGCACACAGACTGAAGCACACCCTACCGAAACCCAGCAGAAAAGGAACGACACTGCAGAAAACAAGGCCGCTTTCGGGAAGTGATAAAAGGTGTCATAACTGACTAGTATCAACATGTCCACAACACAGGAGTAGGATAGTCGTCGTCCATGCCGCAGCTCACAGTTGATAGTTGTGAGATTGCCTGGCTTATGCAGGAACGAGTGTTTCGGTTTAGTCCAGGCATGTTTTGCAGCACAGCTCACCGAGCTGCTGACCTTTCCAGGCAACCCCCCTAGTAAACTGACCAATAGGTATCTGGCTGATGGACAAAAATAGTCACATATTCATCCCTATCTCCTTTTTTCCCCTTATCCCATTCCAAGCTACGTATAAGATTTCTACCTAATATAGCCTCCTGGTAACTCACTGTAGTCTGTCATCGCTTACAAAATGCATATGAGACACTTTGTTGATCTTTCCCATTCAGAGTTCAAACCCCCCTGCTAACGGCAACACTGTCCAGAGCAATTGCTAATCCTCTGAGTTAAACCTGCAATGCTCAAGTAGGGCTAATTAAGCGGCAGATAACCGCCTGCCCAGCAGAAAGGAGAGATGCAGCCCCAAACTCACCAACGATGAGCAATGACTGGTGAGCAATGACATCTGTAAAAAACAACAACTTTCTTTTTTTTTTTTTTNGGGGCTCCAGCACTGCACAATATTAGCAATAGCTTCCTCCCACAGCCGTGTCACAGAGGTTAAACCACAGGCAGGAGATGGTGGGGGCAAACTGCAGCTCCCCTCGGCCCGAGCAGAGAGCTTGGGCTTGCCTGCAGCAACATCTGAGCACCGAGGGTTATGCTGGTGGAGCAGAGAGTGGGCTCCCTCAGCTCGGGACTACCTGGGGCAACTTCTGCACCCCCATGCACGGGAAAATCAGGATTGCAGCAGGACAGAGATGCACTGTCAATAGCAATGTGGATCTTGAAGCAGACCTGCCCTTAGCAGGCATCTATTGAGGCAGCACACTTTATTTGTCCTCCTGCCTTGTTTAATATCCAGCTTTCCTCACACCCTGGGTGTAACGTGCCAACTTCCCGCAGCCTGCCCCAGCTCACTGACACACAAGTCTCGCCATTAGGTGTGTCATCTGTGTGTTTGGTCGTTACAGCTGCTATTGATTCTGGCAGCAGATAGCTCCAGCACAGAAGAGAGATATGTACAAGGGTTAGCTGATTGCCATCTTCTAGAAAGGGATACTTTAGCCCCTGAAGACACTGCACTCAAGACTGCTCAGCTACTGCTTCAAATCCTGAGCAGATGCTCTATGAAAGAAAAAGTCTCAACTTTTTAGAGAAATGTACCTGGCTCTCCCTAATAACCTGGCCCACAGTAATTAATCACAACATAGCACTGCATGGGATTTGAATGTTTGATGTTTAGCCAAATAAAGACATTCTTGGCTTTATCATAACCATTTAAAAGCTACCAGGCTTATCTTCCCATGCGAGATAAAGAATGATTTCAGGAGCTGTACATAAAGTAGGCCAAAATAAGCATTGCAGCTAGGGTTTTTGCAGTACTCAATATACATTACAAATCAACATGAGTTGCTGGTAGCTGATATTTGTTACATTTAACCACTTGTTTTTTCCTTGACTGACTCTTCCCAAGCAGTTCCCTGTTCTGCCATCAGAAGGTGAGACATGTCCCAGCGTCCGTTTCAGAGTGGCAATTAGCCCCAGCTGAAATAAACACTGCAAAACAGAAGCTTCAAGAGAAGCAATACACCAGTTGTTTTCCCAGCACAGGAATCAGAGAATAAGAGATTTAACAATTTCTTAGGGTCTCTCTAGCAATGTTTTAAGGAGATGAGAACTAATATGTGCCCTAAGATCCTGCCAGGAAACAGCAGCAGAAGAGAAGCAATACTAACAGTGGAGAAGAGGAAGCAAATCATTACCTGGAGTCTGTCCTTTTTAACGGAAGACTTGGAAGAAACATTTCTCATGAAACTGAGCATTTCTTAGCACGACCAGTGAAGTCAAATCGGTTGGCTCCTTTCTGTGCACCTATTCACCACAAAACCCTAAGATCTTCCTTCCTTATCTAGGGAAGGCTAGCTTGGGGAAAATGCAAGTGAGCATGTACAGATGGAGCTCCTATGCCCACATCACACACAAACTTCAAACAAATCTACGAAGTTTGGTTTGCTTCCAATCCCTGTAAATCAAGCAACTTGGATTAGTTTGCAAACCTCACCGTGAATGGAACCCTACAGGGCTCACACAGCTCTAATTTTAACCCGCGCCCCCATACTCTGCACAAACACATATATCCATGAAACAGAATAGCATCCATATCCAAGGCTGCCTATTTGTTCATTGCCAAGAAGTAGATTAGAGTTCAATTCATTCTGATTAAAGGATTGGACTGATGTGCGAGCCAATCCTGATTTTTGCCCAATACCACTCAATCACTGTTCACACACTGGCCCAAGTTGAGCCTGGCTTTTGTGTAGGCATAAAAATGGTCTCCTGCTTTCAGTGCTTACTCAAACAAATGGGAACAACATCAGCACTCAGCCATCAGGCAGAGACGGATCATTTCTGGCATGTATTTGTAGCAAAAATGTCTGTCCTAAGGTGACTGTGGCCATGGCAAACACACTTGGTGTCTGAGGGACACTGAGTCCCACTCAGTGTGGGAATGTACCCACTGTGTGAAGCGCTGTCTGCACCCTCTTCATGAGCAGCACAGGCACTACCCACCCTCAGCAGTCCCCCCAGTTGTCCCTGCTGGAGTGAAGAGCCATTTCCCACTGCCTGCTTCCATGCAGATCCCAGCCACTGGCAACAGCTAAGGGGGGGCTCACAGGAAGCACAGCTGTGATCCATACCATTGTGTCTCCACACCGGAATAAGAGAGTCCTCTTCTGCCACACGTATCAGAAGAAAGGATGAGAGCCTGTGAGCTAACTTTGCTAGCAGCATCAACCAAAATATTCCAGATTGGAAGGTCATTTAAAATCATCTTCCCAATATGCTTAGGAGCAGGCTGTCTGAGCTGCTGGATTCCTCTCCTCTCTGCAGTGGCCACCTGGAATACGAACCTGCACGCATGTCCTAAGCAGCCAAGTGCCTTGGAGGTGGCATTTGCACCATGCCACAAGGGTGCCCAGGACACCTCACATCTGCGGCAGCTCCCTCTAGTGCCTTGTTCAATGGCACAGGCTTGACACATCCCTGCCCTCTCCTGCTGCCCGCACCATCAGTGCAGCATGTGCAGGCACGCTGCATGGGCAGGTGGTGCAGGTAAAACAAATGCAACAGGAGGGGAGAAAACGGCAACTCAGAATTGAAAGAAAGGCCATTGCTTGAAGCAGTGTGAACTCCCCAACCCCCGAGGAGAATGGAAAATGAGAAGCACAGGCTCAGTTTCCAGAAATTCATATCCACAAAAATAAAACACAAAGTGATTCAGACCAGCATGTTTTCATACACATGCATAGTGTGTATTACCCTTCTGCCAATAATGGCAATGAACAAAAAAGCACAAATACCAGGTTTGTGTAGCACACACAGAGAGAGGCAATCCTGCTCTGGCACAGCCCTGTTGTCAGCAGCCGCGCGCCACTCCTGCCACTGAAGGAGCAGGTGCCCCCTTAAAGCTGCATTAGTTTGATCTCCATGTTTTACTTTGGCAATCATCTTTTTTCGTATTCCCTTATCCCTATTTTACTCACTTGCTGTCTTGTCTTTGTTCACATAATTATATATTGCTTTTCTTTTCCCCACTAACTCTTAACTCCCCTTGCATGCCCTGCCACATAACTAGGTGTTTACATGATGTGGCCAAGCATGGTCTAAATTGGAAAAAAAAATTGGGTGTTGCGGAGAGCAGCAAGATTTCAAAGAGGTGCTATTTCTCCCGTTTTCTATAGACCCACAAGCCAATTGAGAAGAACACAGACTTCCTTCGAACAGACCCACTGACACCTTTTGATGGCATTCACATTGGTACAAAGTTACTCAATGCAGCACAGTTCCCTAAGTTCAGAGATGCTATAGGCATGTACATGTGTGCATAGGCCACATATAAAAGACTGTAAAAAAATTGTTCTATATATTGTGATTATGGCAAATACTATATCACATGGCCTTTATGGCAGCTTTACAAAGACAGGTTTTTTAAAAACCTTCCTCAATGAATGTTTCTTCTAAGCTCAAGAAGGAAGAAACAGCTTGTGAAGTTTACCACAGGTCCCTAATGTTCATTTCTACCATTGTTCTTCCTAGCCTTTCTTGTTTTGGAGAGCAAATATTGTGGGCTATTTTCTGCCTGGATCTGCTTAGGCTCCCTCTTTGGACTGGACTAGCGCAGAGTTTCTGGGAACGATGGCAGAAGAAGGGAAGTTTCAGCAGGGTGGGTAAAACAATTAGCCTAAAACAGTGCTATCCCTCAAGCCTTGTCAACAAGGTACTTCAACGTCTGAAAAGAGACGGATGTTTGGAGAAGCCTGAAATTTTTGCTTTTGTTCCTTTTTCCTGACCCAGCAGATCATCTGTAACACTGATTCTCCATGAAGCCATGTCCGGTGACCACGTCTGTCACACTAGCACATCTTCTTTCCCAGTAAGGAGGATGAAGAGGGTAGAAGAAAAGGCTGTTTTGGACCCATTTGTTATAACTGTATTTTCTAAGGCAATACATGAAACCTGTCACTGTCTCTCCTGTAATTTCCCTCCCCCTGTGCTGTTGGTTTTTTTTTTTAATTTGGTTGCATATCCTGACCAAGAGGCTGTATCATCATGCAGTAAGGAAATATTAATTCCTTTGCTGTTGCATCTAAAAGCTAAGATGACGAATTTCTGTGCCATGCTACATTATACGGGGATAAAGGAACAAAAGGGTGAAGGACAGTGGCTGCATGCTGTCTTAATCAGATGCAGATCAGCCTAAGAGCATCAGACCATCAAATCCCTGCTCTGCAGCAATCGTGCACCTTTAGTCAGGCTCTGAATGGGCTGAGATAGATTCGGGGCTTTATTGAAAGATCATACAGGATGACTGCAAAATCCCATTACTTGTTGATTAAGTATTGATTGCCTCGGTATTAACAAGCCAGCTAATATGAAGTGACCTCTGAGGCCAGTGGTTGGAGGAAAAAAAAAGACAATTTACTAAAACAGGCAGGCAGATGAATAAGAGGGCTAGATCTGCTCTTGGCTTTTAGCTTCGGTTAAAATGTCACACTCGATAGTGCAGATCAATGCCCACTTTATTTCCTTGCAGCCGTCTTATTACCATCATGAGGCTGCCTCCTTTGATGCTTTTTAATGACCCTCTGAACCGCGTGCTCTGCTTACCCACTGCCTTTGACTAAAAGGAAAGGAAAAGCTTTTTTTTCCCCTTGCTGGTGATGGAGTGGCTGAGAACGTGACATTGTGCCAGTATAAGTGGAGCAATGAGGTTTCTCGGGTCACCGGTGCTGCGACTCTGCTCTTTCACTCGGCTTCTAGCTTTTCTTTCTTTCTTTTCTAGATTTCAAAAAGTCTTGCTCCTTTTCATAACTTCAAAACTGGTAAGATATTAAGAGACCACCTACTGACAACTTCTGTCCAACACTCTTATTTGTGTTTTTAAGTGCAATAAGTTTAGCAGCTCTTGTTACATTAATTCTCCTGAAAAGCACCTCACCCAATTATTTTGAATCCAACTTTTTTTCTTGTTGCCAGTTGCAAATATAAGAATTATTTTTGATGGTGAATAAAGAGCACTGAGGGAAACAGTCTGAGTCTCCTGAATCAAAATTGGACCATATTAAGAATCCTGAAAGCTCTGAGGCTTTCCTCTTCAACACATACAAAATCCTTTAATCTAAGTCTATGTATTGAGTCAAACATAAACTGCACATTAAAGAGAAGACAACAACTCTTATAATCAAAATGCTGCAATTCTGTAATGCATTTACATGAACATGTTTAGTTCCCATTTTATAGATTAGCCTGCCAATAATTTGATGTTTTGAAGAAGTAGACAATTGCTACACAGAACAGAGATGATTCTGTATCCATCAGAAGAAGACATAAAAAGTGTTTGAAACTCCTGGAGAAATTAAAGACATAGGAAAGAGAAGGTGAGTTAGAGAAACAGCTGTTCTGACAGCAAAGATTTTCTTCTGCTTGTGAAAGTCTATAAAGCTTGTGAACCAAAGTTGAATGCATGTTAATATATAAATCTTGTGCACATGTGTAGTCTGTGGGGGGCAGAAAAAACACAGTGGAAAGCAAAAAAAAAAAAAAAAATTGAAAATAACACATCTCCAACACATCTCCAGGATGGGCCCTTATTTTAAACAAATAGTAACAGCAGTGGAAGCTTCTGCCTTGGAAGTAACCAGTGGGAAGTGTTGTGGTAGTAGTATTGCCTGATGACTTAACAACTGCCGGCCTCATCCAAAATCACTGAAAAGCTTCCCACTAATTTCAGCAGACTGGAGTGCTTAGGATGCAAACATAAAAATCTCTTATTTGTTGAGCAGTAACAAAATGATGTAATTCATGTGCCTCAGCTCTTTAATTTCTCTCTCTCCTCCCTTGCACTCCCACCACTCTTCCTATTCTGTGGTTCTGTGGTAGAAAGATACACAGGAGAAATAATAAGCAACATCAGGAGACTCTTTTGGGAGCCTGCAGAAGTTTGGGTAGTATGCAAAGCCACGCTCACCCTCAACTGCTGAATCAGCCACAAATGCAGAATCTGGCTTCTTATTTCCTCCTTTCCCTCCTCTCCTCTTCAATGTGATGCTCTTAAAAATCAGAATCACGGGGGTAATCTTTGGAGTGTGAGACCTTGATGGAATGACTTAGATTATTGCTGTATTACTATTATTTATATAGAGCCATAAATGTGCATGATGCTTAGCAGAATAAAAGACACCACCTCCTGCACCAAACTGTGCAGAAACCCTGGTTAATACAGATGGACAATTTCAAACACACACACATGCACACACACACACACACACACACACGTGTGCGCACAGGTGTGCAAACCCCTCTCCTACCTCATTTGCAAAGAGGTCCAGAGCTCGGGGAGCTTGCTACATTTTTTTTCAGATTAGTCAAGAAAAATCCCTCCTTAAACTGCGAGCCCAGCTTGGAGGCTGTTGGCCAAATGGAGGCGTGTAGGGGCTCAGATCTGGAGCGAAGCCTAACAGGCTTGTCCATGAACGTATGCCTCTCCAGCAAACTGCTTGCTGCAGCTCTAATTATAAATTACCCCTGTAGATACACAGGGGTTCTAGTGAATTAAGCAAAAAATTTAGACTGGCTGATAGGAAAACAAGTTTTTGCACAGCATTCCCAATAAGAAATTATACACTTGTTATGCATTACAGTCTGTGCTCAAAATGCTATTTCAGCATTCTGGGTATTAAAAAAGGAATCTTATGTGGTCTTGTGGTGAAAGACTGTGAAGGATTATTTAAAGTAAACTGTAGGGAAATATAAAACAAACCCAGTTAATTTATCACAACAGTGAAGATGCATAAATAAGATGTTTATGAACAACAAGGACAGTTTGCCTATTATTCCAATGAATTCGTGTTTTCAGAAGCAAAATATTTTCTTTAAAGAAAAATGATACCTGTTTCGCTAAGCTCAACAGTCTAAAAGTTTGCCTGGGAAACTGCCTGCAAATGCTTGCTTCAATATACTTTTCAATATGTCTAATTACAAATAAAATCTCTAGGTCTAGTGGTGGCAAAGTGCAGAAAATATCTGCATTAGATCAAAGACAGAAACTGGTGCCCAGCTAGCCTGGAGAAGGCGCAGCCCATGAAAGGCAACACGTTAGGACAAGAACCTCAGCAACAGGAATCAGCATTCATTGTCTTTAACAGTGTCAGCGCAATGCAGCACAGATGAAGTACTAGCTAATTACACATAATTTATATAGATCTTTAAGGCAACATTGAACAACTGATATGCCCATATACCCCATCTTCTGCATTAAGCTTCTTTGATGCCAGCATTGCAGATGATGTCAAACCCAACAATCAGCGATACCAGCTTGGTAACACATCACTTTGCTTTTCATGATTCAGCTGATTTCTAAAAGTGGAAATCCTAAAAGCACTTAAAGAAGTTTGAACCAATACACAACTGCGGACAATGGCCTTCATTTTTATGAGCACACTTTATAGCAGAACTGTTTAAAGCCTACCTCTGGCTTAGCTGGATTTATGTCAAGGTGGTGTTGGTCTTAGGTTTCCAAATCGTATCCACAGCCTGATATTCTTTCTTCCATGTCAGCTGTCCACGAGGTCACACCTCTTTCCAGCAGGTATGGCCCTAGTCATGGTGAGCTACGCACCTGCTCCCTTTTTAGCATTTTGCTGAACCTGGGACTAAAGATGAACTGCAATGAACTCCAGAAGGTCAAGGTACAGCATTCTGGTCCTCTGCGCAACACAAGGCATGAACAGCACATCAAAGCTAAGCAACTCGTGCGGCACAGTGTTATTTTACTTGCATATCATTCATTTCAGTGCCTTCAAGACAATGAGCTTTTCCAATCATCGCTTATTTAGTAACACATGCTGTTGCCTTTCCTTAGGAACTTTTCCTCTGACTTGTTCACTTCGACTGCGAGTTCTGCATGAAACGGTCAGACTTTTACTTTGTGATATTTAACAGCACACCACCCTAATTTATTTAGAGTCCATACATACAACAACAGGAATTAAAAAGTAGGAAATGAGAAGGAAAAAGCTTGTCTTCAAAACTTTGTGGCCATCAGGATTGCTGCAAATTAGCAGGTCATAGAGATGAAATGGGCTCACAAGGTTGCTTTTTCAGGCCACATTCATACTCACACAAATATCACTGTGTTGGTTTATGATTTCTTTCCAATTGAAATTTCTTAACCACACAGGCTAGGGAATTACTAGATTTTAATCAAAGGAGGCATTCAGAAACACAAAAGCACAGCCATGAAAAAAGCCCTGGCATACTGAACTTCTCACGAGATGGTCCAAATCCACCTTGTAACAGCTCAATTTCTTCCAAAAGAGAGGAAATGCATGCTGTTATCCATGTACCGCGTTGTGTGCTGTGAAGGGAGAACATAATCTTTGTACAATTATATGTTTTTGTAATTCAGGTGGCACTTCCACACCACAGTGTGTGACAGATTCAGAAACCCACCGGCTGGACAGTCAGGCAGAGAGAGAATAGATAGATCATATTTCAATAAAATGGCCGCCTCCTCAGAAATGCCAATTGTAATTTAAAAAATGGTGACAAGTGCTTCTTAGCCTGTGAACTTTCATATTGCTGGGCTGAGCGAAATGGGTGCAGTTTTCCTTTAAATTTTGCTAGTAATGATATGGTATACAAAGTGACAGACTACAGGGTTTGGGTTGAATGCTAACATTGTTCCTTTTCCCTTTTAAAGGTCATGTGCAAGAAAACCTCTCTAGCTAAATCCATCCATTTAAAATCACCATTAGGTCACAAAAAGCAGCCTCAACATGCTAAGAGGCTTCATTTGAAAATCTGTGCCGGGGTCTAGCTTCTATAGATCTGCTTTATGAAGTGATACTTCGCAAGGTATGCTCCAGTACTCTTTTACAAAATCTTTGATTTGCTTTTGATGCCTATTTTCACCCTTTCACATGCAACCAGGTTTCAGTGCATATCACATTTTTAATAAGAAAGGAAACAAGCAAGTGTTGATGTGTAGCATATAACTGCAACGATTCCAACTACATTTGTCTAATGGGGATGAATAACACTTTTCAGCAAGGTATACACTGAGGAATAATGAAAATAGGACTGAAATCCATTCCTGAACTGGGATCCTATCAAGTATATATTTAAGTTTCACTTTAATTTGTTACAGGGGATTGTTGAAAAGTAACAGCATTTAGCGATTACTGAGCAGACGCTGATGTGGTTCAAACAGACAAAATTAATAATCTTGATATTACTTAATAACATATGCTTTCCCTTCAAAGACTTTTACTGCAGAGCAAAAAACAGGCAGAAATGCTGATACGGATTTCACTTGTGATGCATACGGCACATTCACCCAACGCACGGGGGAGAGGCGCAATAGTCAACCGCATGAGCTACACAGCACTATGTTCTTGGCTTCTCACCTCTGAGTAAAAACTAAAGCATTAACATTGTTGCTAATTAAGAAATAAATTATTTGTACTTCCCACTGTTCTTTTACACAAAACATTTTAACAACAGTAGCAACGACTTTTCTCGCAGAAGAAATGCATGAAAAAAGCCACTGTTTCTTCCAAGGAAGTTGCAACTGGCCTGTCACCAGCGGAGAATGTATCACATTTGATAAATCACTTTTTTTCTTGATCTTCCACACTTACTTTGACTTAGTTGCAATATACAAGAGCTCAGGAAAATAGAACTAGACAGACAGCAGACCCTCTAATCGAAGGAGCAAAAATCCCCATTCACTGGGACCCTGGGAACAGAAATTCCGTGTTAAAACAACTGCTTTGCATTTCCAAATGAAACAATGTTAAATACTTCGGTATAGAATTGCTGGGTTGGCTGGTGCTGATTTTACTTATGGTAAGCAGTGATTTACTTTGGAAGTAGTCAGATTTTTTTCCAAGAGGTCCGCTGATGCGTGGATATCACATGCTGTCCCATAATAAAAAGCACATTTTCTGCAATTTTGTAAGAACTGAAATTCGTTACACTTTATATTCAAAAGGTTTTTAATTAAGTGCCACATTATTACTACTTGCATTGCTTTCTCATTATGGAACAAACTTTCAAATGAGCTCGCAGACACATTTTCAAGTGCTCAGTATTCTCTAGATTTTAAAAAGAGCTCAGCTCCTATTTTAGCACCTAAAAAAGAAGCTAGTATTTCAGCAGTGCTCGGAGATGATCTTTCTTAACAAACATGTCCTATACATCTGAAATAACAGCAAGCATACACATCACTATATATACTCTAAACACCTTGTTCTAACACAGCCTCCCCAAAAGTGGTATACCAGGATGGCCTTGCCTTTCACCACTGAAATATTTGAAAACCTCAGCTATGTCTTTGGACTTGTAGTCTTGCAAAAACAATCCTATGAAAAAAAGCTCCTCAGCTTCAATCGGTGATTATTAAAACTTTAAAAGAAGCACATCCTACAGAAAACAATTAACGACATCTGAAGATTCCTCTGCCTGCCTAGATGTCTTAATCCATGTGGTTAATTATAAATTAAATTTATCACACACATGCAAAAAATATACGTATAGTCACCCAACAACTTCTGATAATGCAAACATGAAGGGAAAGACTTCTGTAAAGACGACTGTGAAAAGTAAAAGAATTAGCTTCAAATGATTATCCTTGGAATCTGACAAACCGTACACACACCTTACTTTAGCTCAAATTTGCCTTGCCAATCAGGCTGTTAAATTACATAACAATTTGGTGCTTCTTAACAGAAGATAGCATCCAAGGTGTTCGTTTCTTTTGTGGCAGTCAGAGAAATTGATGTCCATTTCCTGCCTACAATCTTTTTTATTTTTTCCCCTAATTTTACATTTTTTACTTGGGAAATATAGTAGGTCTCTTTTTTTTTTTTCTTTTCCCTCTTTTTTTTTTTGTGTGAGACACTTAGTATTCTGTGTTACTAGCCATTTTGTTGTGACCACATACACATAGAAAAAGAAATAAATAATCTTTTTCAGTGCTTTCACAGATACAGATGAATGCAATCTATGTTGTGTTCACTTTGTTATTATTTTATGTAAGAGGTGACACAAAACCAGCAAAGCCAAAGCAGAATCAAGAAATACATATGCTTTCTTTCTGTCTTACACGCACACTCACAAATACATGACACTTGCTAAGTGGCAGTGATGTACCATGAGCATCTTGTACATTTTATCTTCATACGTTTATGCTGATTATTAAATACAAAAGGTTAAAGAGTTTTCTGAGAAAGGCAGAGGAAAATGGCTTTACTTTGATTTGCGTGTTGATAACACAAATGAGCCAACACTATATGAAGAGCAGTATTATCATGACAGTAACAAAAGGAACTGCCAAGCTTGAAAGACGGACAGCAGCACGCTATTCTCCTGCCTGCCAGGTCCCTTTGGGGGCAGAGCACAGACCCTACTGCACAAACTAGTCTATATCAGTGCTTTGTTTTCTTTCCTTGCATCTCAGAAGCATCTTATATCACTGCAAAAGATCACGATGATCTGGGGTTTTGTGGCTATCAGTTCATATATTAAAAATATTTGAAGGCCGTACTTCAACTCTGTCAGTAGCATACACAAATTTTGCTTGATGGCTTTTAGCAAATATGAATGTTTCTACTTCTTTCTACATCTGCTACAAGACATAGTGAATATTCTGCATAGCATGTAGAGATAGAGAAGTCTCAATACAGCATACTCTGAGGTTACTAATAATTGATCTCACTGACCACATGTGAAGGGCAGGGTAAATCTGAACACCAGACACAGTGTTCATTTACGGAAAGACAGCACATTCACAGGCAGGGAATTTGGTTAATTGCACAGATCAGTATGTCAGAACTGCCTCACAGTAGGCTACTTATGCTGTAAACATTTATTATTGGGTTCTGCGTTTGACTCACCTCCAGTTACTGGTACCATTAAATACATTAGAGAAAAGAAAAGGCATTCTAGTCTATGCATACCAGCCTGTATCCTCACGTGGCAAGATCAAATCAACCCTAATTTCCGCCAAACTACCTATGCCTTGGTTCGCATTTGCCTAGACTATTCTTTTTGTGTGCGTGTCACCGATTCTCCTGCTTCCTTTCTTCATGTCAAGCAACTTCCATACAGAAAACAATCTTCCACTTTGACCCATGACAGCTTCTCCCTTCGTAACCCTGCTGCCTGCCAAAGAAAGGGGACATTTGTATGGGGAAGGCTGCCCCCTTGAGTATGTTCTCCACTGCTCCCAGCCTAACTCCAGAGCAAACACGGAGGGTCTACAGAAGCCTGGGGGAAGAAAACATCAGTAGCAGAGACTGATCTCCAGCAGCAAGAGCAGAATCCAGCTATCCAGCCAAACACCTTCAGCTGCAGGGCCACCAGGAGTACGGGGGGTATGCTGCACTGGTCAGTCCTCAGTATTTGAGGATGAGTAGCACATGCTGCTGTTGAGATGCTCTGGTTTTCCCTTATATTAAGAATGGGAAATAACAGTAGCATTGTTAACATTTAGAGATCCTTATTCTGTGTGGATCTTGTCTCTGATTCTAAGGCCATCTCCCTCCAAGCTGGTCTGAATACTTGGTTGCCAAAAGATTGAGGACTGAAGTTGCTTAAAGTAAATGTTGCTGTGCGGTGACATAGGAGGAATACACCCAAAACAAATTCACTTCATGTACAGTCCTCAAAGAAAGTAAGCTGCATGCTGAGAATAATGTTCTCAGCATAAGGGACACTACATGAATGAGACAGCAAAGCCCCTGACTCTATTATACTATTCAATGTGACTTCCTAACTGTATGGAAAACCACAGAAAAATCTTGTCCCGTTGTCCTTGAAGCTGGTGCCCTCAGTAGCTGGACGTGAGTCCTTTTGAAGGGCAGCTGATGGGCATTGCACAGCAGGAGCCCTAGAGGGCTGGGTGTGAGATGGGAAGGCATTAGCAAAACAGTTCTCCTACAGCAGCAGTCAACGGGTTCCTCAGCATTTCTGATCACTCCTAACAGTGCATTAACACCAAACAAAGCCACCAGATCCTACCAATGCTCCCTTCCATGTACTTGGTGAGTCTAATGCCCAGAAGAATGATGTTGTTGGAGAAAATGTTAAAATGGGGTCCATCTGCAGGCATTGTAGGCCGAGAGAGAATTTCAGATTTATAAGGAGAAAGGGAGTTTTATGTACTGATGTCTTCTTAACTTCTGCTATTTTACAGTAAGCAGGCCTGTCTCCTTAGATGCTTTTTAGTTTAAGCATCAATTGAAATACACAATCTCAGGGAAATGAAGAATCTCTTCTTTTGCCTGTTTGAGCTATTTTGGCAGAGCTAGGATCAGCAGGGCTCAGCTCTGTCACTCAGTGAGCAACCTGGTGACTGTTAGGCAGTTTGAGTCCTCAGCTTCCCTCTAGGTCACCCTTCCATTTCTCCTTACTTGTCCAGTTTCATATTGGTGGAAGACAGAGAAGGTTAGAGGACACTGTTTCAAAGAGGAAAAGATAAATAGCCTAAAAAGAAGATGAGATTTTCCATTTGCCCTGAGGTGGAAGGAGGGCAGGGGAGGGGTGAAATAAGAGGAAAAAGACAGGTAGAGCTGGAAGAGAAAAATGAGATTCTGCCTGGTGTTTCATTAAACAAAACAAAAAATGCAATTGGTTCAGAAAAAAAAAAAAAGAACAATTTAATTTTGTAGGCAAAAGGCTCCTGGCTTCACTTCCTAGTGGAACAATTTGGTTTTACGAGAGGAGACTTTCCAAGCCAACCGTGACTGTACATATGGCACAGCTTGATACCTGCTCTCTGTATCCTGATGGCTCAGCTACTGAATTTGTCACATTCTTTTGCTACTCTGAGTTTTTCAAGAAATGCTGTACTGCTTCCTGCTCTTAGGAGTTATTTACAGCAAATTTATGAGTCTGCAGAACAATTTGCCAAAAAAGAAAGAAAAAAAAAAGAAAAAAATCAAATAAGTTATTAACTGCAAATTATTTGTCAAGCTCCTGTTGCCAACTTTTCCAGACTTAGACCAACATTTTACCACGCTAAAATGTCCAACATACTGTCCACGAGCTCCCTTTCAGATGTCTCTGAATTAAAGTGCTGCAGAGACTGCAAGATCAACCAGGGCTCCAGGAATGTGGAGGAAGAGCACCGTAAAGCAGCACAGCAGCAGCAGTACCCAGAACCATGACTCACCATGAACATCCCAGCTAAACAATCAGCTCAGCATTTCCTGTTGAAATGTCTGTGCTTTATAGCTAGAAAAATAGATGGGAGTTGAGGGTACCCCTCAGGCTTCCTCATAGCAGTCATTTCATCCCACTGCAGCCCCTTCCATAGGGCCTGTCCCTGTGCTTGACTTCTTGGAGTCTAACTCAAAATGGTTCTAATCACAGTCCACGTTAATGAGCCTTCTAACGCCACTCAAGTGTACATGTGTTTCTGAGCAGTGAGCTGAATGAGAATTAGCTACAAACTTCTTCAGCTGCTGCTTTGACTAGGATCGGAGTTTGGGTCTGACTTCTATTTTCATCTTAGTGCCTCAACAGCTTGGTCCTATACTTTGTGGCACACCGCGGCATGTTTCTCTGTAGTACTTTAATAGTCTATACCTCTCATATTAACAAAAGCCCTTAGCAGACCTATGGAGGTGCATTCTTCTGGCTGGGGGCTCACAGGGCACGTGATGAGCTGGCCTGACAGTACTGCAGTAATATGCAGATTGCATACTTGTGCCCTTACCATATAAAAACACTAGGGGCAATATATTTTGCTTGCCTTGCTGCATGACAAACAGCCAAACTGGAAAGGACTTCTGCTGGGATGAACCAATGAAATCCTTTATTTTATTATTTTATGTTTCCTGTGTCCATGCGATTGGAATAAACTGTAAATTAGGTGTTATAGCACTGTAGTTTGGGTAGATGTGATGTTTTAGAAATGTAGCTTTAGTTTGTTATAACATAATAGCAGCTTTGCTTTGTTGTGACAGTAGCAATAAAATAAAGTTACTACAATGCATAATGCTGTAACCAACCAAAACTAGTCTAACACACAACAAATCAAGGGGAGCAATACCCCCCGCCCCCCAGCACTTTATGTACAGAAATATTGATGATCTGTGCTTAAACTCCCCAGGTTAGAAAGTTTCCATTTTTGAAGAGATCAAGTGATGGTGAGCTGCTGTCTCCCATGCTCTCTGAGGTGAGTGCCAAAAGAGGGTTCTTGCCACGTTCATGCCCTGCTACTAATTGCTAACTACAGAGGAGACCTTTTTTCCTTTTTTTTTTTTTTTTTTTTTTGGAAGTAAAGATTTCTGGCAGTTGCAACAGGCTTGTTACTATTTCACGTTAGTCACAGTTTATTCACATCTGAAGACCAGTGGAAGGTTGAGACAGGCAGGGGACTAAAGTTGGATCTCTTACACAGTTATAAAAGGATTTCCATTTGTTAACAGCTCTGCCTATGAAGTATGCAATGACATTTTCCTACTGTGCTATTTTCATGCCTCCTGAGATGCCAGGTTATAATGCAAAACATCTGAATCATTAAATTTATACAGTTATTTAATAACCCATGTAAAATACATGGCAATGTTGCTTCTT
Organism: Chauna torquata; assembly: GCA_013399475.1. NCBI lineage: Eukaryota > Metazoa > Chordata > Aves > Anseriformes > Anhimidae > Chauna > Chauna torquata. The sequence continues at coordinate 613,122 of VXAL01002945.1, forward strand.
TTAAAACATATGCACCTCATAAGAAAACAATTTCCTGCACTATATGGTGTAGTCAGATTTCAGTAGTTTGAGTTGGCCAGAAAGGATTCAAACTTCTGTCTTCTGTGCATCCAGGAGCCACGGTCCCAAATACCACTAAGCTACTGCAGACAGACTCCTCTTTTGGAGAAAATCAGCTCCCTTAATGAGCTGATTAGCTTTAAATATAGCATTCACCATATGTAAATCTAAATGTAAATATATATCCAATGTAATGATAGCTAGAAGCTAGCAATACTGCAAAGGTGGAACATAAGCCCAGTCCAGCAAAACATTAAACATATTCTTCATCATAACCGTGCGTGTTGTTTCTTTAGCCTTAGCAGCATGACATGCTAAGGTTCTCAAGAACCTCCTAAGACTTGCTCGGGGTCTAACACAGAATTTAGTTATCTGGGAATCAGCTAAATGCTTACTGTTTTCAATAGGCACTTTCTAGCCCCTGTACTTGGAGACAAACTCTCTCAGTTGCAGAAGAGATGTTTCTTTAATGCAGTTTTTACAAGGTCCCTTGATAGACAACTGCTAATACAGAACATGATGAGAGTAAAATATGGCTGGCGCAACCAGGATGCAGCAGATGGAGGGTCAGTTCTGTTCATGGACTTGCTGAAGTTTTTTGGTTGGTTAAAAAGCTGACAGACTGCATTACAGCTAACATTCCCATATTGATTATACCATTTCTAAGCCTGCCCTCGCTGTGACAGGAGTGGCATAATTAGTTTTTTCCTTGTTAAATATTTGTAAATCATTTTAAGGGTTACCTAACCTGGCCATTACCCTTCCAATCATCTTCTCATAACTTGTTTAAATGCAGAAAAAGCTACCACAGCGTGGCGCGGTTTCTGCCCGCCCGCGAGGGTGTGCTAGCCGAGGGCAGGATCATCTCTGGGGTACAGCAGTGCCCTTGGTGCTGTGGCTGCGTGTGCGAGGGCTCGGCTGTGGTGCGCCCCAGGAGGGACGAGAAGGCACCCGCTACAGGCCAATGCCCCGACTTCAGCCCCGTGCCAGAGGCAGAGGGTGAGAGCTACGAAGTTTGTGAGAGGCACGGCTATGAGCTGCCGAGGATGAGCCTTCAAACAGTTCCCAAGCAATGGCGATGTATTTATGATGCAAATCAAGGCCCTAATTCAGCAGGCACTTAAGCACATGTTTGAGTCTCATTGACTTTGGTGGATTCAAGTGAATGTTTAAATACTTTCCTGAATACTGGATAACTGTACGAGAGAACAAAGGCGGGAGGAAAAAAAAAGATAACAAGATAACATAATGAGATTATAGTTTTTAGGGTAGAAGTTGTTTTAGAGTTATTCTAGTAAAGATAAACGTAGGGAGGTTAAATACACAAAATTAGAATTTCACAGTACAGCTTTAGAGGCTAGGTTGCACAAAAATATTGTTTCAGAAACCTTTTCACTTCATTGGTTTACTGAAGAAGTCAAAGCAGTATCATGCCAAAAAAAAGGCAGAAGAGTTATACTTGATATTTCCTTGGATTTTAAGAATGCCTTCTCCCTTCACATTGTATAGGCATTTATAGACACAAAAAAAGATAGATTAGGTTGTTATACATGTACTCACTATCTTTTAATTGCATTAATCATAGTTGTACAACGATGCGAGTTGAATGAACCTCCAAATAGGGTTTATTTCAGATAACCTTTCAGGAGTGAGGTCTTCAGGACTTTCTTTTTCTGGTGGGGTCAGAAATACATTACTTGAGTATTCCTCTCCCTTATTTAAACCAGGAGGTGCTGAAGCATGTAAAAATATGGTGAGAAAACACTACCTTTCAAATTGCAAAAAGGATGCGTTCAGCAGAGGTTTTGCTGATAGATGGTTTTCACTACTCCCAGATTGCCTTGCCTCTCCCAAGCATCATTGGCAGAACAAGTCTTAAGGTTTACAAAGTGTACACGTTTGTTTTTGCTTGTTTGTTTTTGGTGTTTGTTGTCTTTCTTCCCCTGTAATTCTTCACTTTATTTTCCCTTTTTTCTTCCTCTTACATGTTTTTATTTCTCATACCTCATTTTTCTAAGAAAGACCACATAAATAAGCCTGTCACATCAACAGCAGTTTCCTGATCTATCCGAAGCAGATATAAGAACCTGTGGAATCCTGCAGTGGCCTGAACCCAAAATTAATTCTGGATCAGCTTTACATTTGGCAATTATTTCTGTGATTGGCAACATCAGTGTTTTTAATCTAATTTTGAATTTTGGGTTGAAAATCCAAATTTAGGTTCAAAAGCAAAATCCCAAATGCAAATAGACAGTGGCTCATCTCTGGAAAAAAAATCACAGCAAATCTCACATCCAAATGCCCTCAAAACTTCAGAATAACAGACTAAAATAAAATTAAAAAAAAAAAGAAGAAACAAGAAAAAAAAAAAGAAAAAGAAAAAACACCAGACTGCTGCTAAAATCTTTGATGGCAGAAATCTGGATCTGGATTTTAAATTTGGGAAGCTGCAGTAATATGAGCCACAGTAGTTTTAGAGAATACAATACTTAACTTTTACTGTCTCTTTTTGCAGACAGGTGGTTTAATCATCTTGAAGCTATTCACTTGCGCATGCCATATAACATGGAAAATAAGTCCATTTTATGGACACGACACACACAACTATCAGCAAGAACAGGCATGTGTTGAATCATGCTTAGGGTAGCCGTGCCAGAAAGCACTCCTGCTCCTGAAGTTGATCCACAAGGACCCTGTAAACTCTACTCTGAAGTCATCGCCAACTGGTTTTGGAGGGCAGCTATCCATACCTAATCCTACTGGCACAGGTGTCTACAAGGACTGCTTGCTATCATGATCATTAGAACTGGGCTTTCCAAATGACGTTTCTGCCCTTCTTCACACATGATGACATTTAGATGTTTTTTTTCGACCAGAAAACAGAAGATATATACGTAGTTTTCACAGTTAAAAAGATAATCACATTGACGATTGTATAGATTTGTGCATCGTTTTCTTCCTATACAGCACACATATCGACAGGATGTTCAATGCAGGAAGTGACTGATACAGTTTTGAAGAATTAAAAGAATTTTTTCCTATTTCCACAATTTATTTTATGTAATTTATTGAACCTGTTCAATAAGCATAATAAGCATAAACTGTGGCACTTAAAATACTATTCACTAGGTTAACATAGGGTAATATTGTTTTAAAATGCCACTTAGGAATAAATGGTTGAATATCCTTCAAACTCTATGTATTTAGACTGAATCAATCCAAACCTTGAAATCAAATTCAGAGACTACAATCGATATTCTCCCTGCTAATTTCATATGCACACACCCCCTCTGAAAGCACTTTACAAGTATGAGAAAGTGAAGCCATATCACTGGGATGTCCAACCCCAGTGACTGGACAGAATACCAGAAGGTATTCTCTTTCTTTCTTTCGCTTTTCCTTTTAAAACCAATTCTCCAGATTTCTGTAACAGACAATTCTCTCAGCCAGCATTTCTCAGTTTTATTCTCTTTAGGTGATTTGACATCTGTATGGTTTGGTACTGGCTAATTTCCAAGTCCTGGGAGACAATTTCTTAGCAGTTGCAATTCATCAAAACCCTAATGAATTCTGATGGAATTCTTGGGGACCAGTTTTTCATCCTTTCTGCACAGGGACTGCACAACACACCCTACGTATTTAAACCACATTAAGAGAATAGATGAATTTAATCAATATTGCTCAAAAGAAACCTGAAGAGCCACATACTAAAGACTGCAGACACTATCCTCAATGCTGTCATCAAAGTGATGATACTACAAGCACAGCTGAAAGGGACCGACCACACGTGCCGAGACACAACCAGAAAGGATGGACAGCTGAGAGCGCACAAGCGGTCAGGAAACAGTCTAAGTGAATGACAATGTACAAACACGGAGGAGCCCACATTGAGGAATAAATTGTAAGTGATGGAAACAAAGGTATTTTTGAAGGCTCCAGGACAAGTACTTGTTCCGCTACATTGTCAAATTCATACTAACTTCGATATCTTTAGATACTGTGGAAGCAAACTGGAAAAACTAGGCACTATACCAGCATCTTCTTGGTTCAGAAACAGAGATCAGGTTTTATTTAGATTCTCAACCTACTTAAGCTGCTTCTCAGAGAATTTGCAGTAGGGACTTGATCTCCATGATTTGGGGAAACTTACTGGAAAAGAGGGAATAAAAAGGTAGTTCACAGAAGCCAGATGGGAAGGCCAAGAATCTGGCAAATATTCCTTTCCCACATTTCTTTAAAACTCAAAATAAATCTGAATCTCTCTGACATTTGAAAAGAAGTCTGGCTATTTCTTCCCACATTATGTTTTCTTTTTGCTCGCTTTTGCACAGGGTCTTACGGGAAGCAGAGACTAGTGCCAAAGTAATGCAAGGAAGCAAGCTGTGCTGATAATCTCAGAATGGCCTCCTTTTCTCAGGAGATACCCGCCCAATTTCACGTACACCAGCAATTCAGAGGGCAACACTCACTGGTACGCTCTGGCCATTCTGGCAACGTAAGGCAGCCATAAACCCCGCTTAACTGGCCAGCACAACCAGATTTACAGCTGCTTTGTATCACCAGGGTGAAGCAAAGCTGCCAGAGCATACCAATGAATCTGGCTCCCGCAGTTCGTAGGAACTCAGCATTGGTTTGCGAACTTATCAGTGTTTGTGCAAATCAGACATCCAAATCTTTTGAGATTCAGTTATCACTGTAAAACAACATGTCTGTGGAAGAGATTTGTTGCAGGACACAGGTCGGTATCCAGCCTCAGAAGCCATAGGAGTTTTGAACTCATGGTAGCTTCGTTACACTAAAGCACCTAGACTTAAAAAAGTTATTATTCAAAGTGCCAGCATATCTCAGACTATGTAAATGTGACAAAATAAGCATAAGTAGTAACTTCTGGAACTTAACAGACAGATTTTTCTTATGTGTGAGAGGAGTGCAAAATTCAGGGCATTTCACTACCAGTGAATCTTTAATGAGTGGGTAGTAAAAATGCCTGCCTTACTGACTGTCAGGGGATATCAAATTTGCTCACTTCTGACTCAGTAATTACCCACCAAAAATGTAGATCAAGTGGTCATCACCCAAATTAGTACCTGCCAAAGATTACTTTTGGAAAGGCTGTCAGCTAAGAAACAGGAAATGAGTTGCAAAACATTATTAAAACTTGAAAATAACAGCTTTAAGGTATGAACCACCACTCAAACACACAATGGAGCGAGGGCAGGAAAGGGAGCCCGTGCGGGGAACCGAGCGCAGAGAGGGGCTGATGGCCAGGCAACGGCAGGGGGAGCGAAGCAAGCTGCCACATCCTCTCCCCGCTCCCTCCCATTGCACCTGGCATGTTCATCTCCCAAGTGCTGCAAAGAGCGGGTCCTCCCCAGGACCTGGGGGAGAGGGTTTCCATCCTTCCCTGTGAGCTGTTGAAATCTTTCCATGCCTCAATTTCCCATTCACAAACTGTACACGTCTCTATTTGACAAAGAGCTATGAGAAAATTAATTTCAATAACTGGAAGAAACTAAAGCCCATGAAAGTTAAAAGTGCTGTGTGTTGACAAAATTGAACCCAAGCCATTAAAGCCACGCAAGAAGAACAAAGCAGGGGCTGACCATTGTTTTCTATATTCCAGCAACATTCAAATATGAAACAGAGGTTATGATGATAATAATAATAAACACTGTATGATGCACATTTCAGCACCAAATACGTTGCAATTAGCTGCAAGCAGCACCATGGGTATGTCAACGGTCTCTTGTGAAAGGTGGCGACCAACTGGCTGAAAGCAAACTCAAATCACAGTGCTGGGAGCAGGGTTATTTGTTTTGCTCCTTGAACCTCAGCACAGACCATCAGTCTTACTGCAAGGGGCCCTGTGGTATATATCTGCTTACCCTGGCTGGGCAGCAGTTTTGTTTTTATAGCCATGGTTTAAAAAAAGAAAAAGAAGTCTCTTTTCAGCAAGCTGCATAAATCAATCTCTCTCGCCTCTCCCTTTTCTTTTTGGATATGGATTAGGCTGAGTCAAATCTGCCAGTACCTGCATCTCTGTTTCCAGGGACTAATCAAGTCTACTTCTCTGCACTAGAGCTGACCTGTTTGTACCCTTAGCAGACCTGTGAATGCTGTGTTTAGAGCATCAGTGCTGGATGTCACTGGACATCTGAGGTCAGTCATGAATTTGTCCCCACACCCTGTGGGAGGGCTCTCAGCAGAACACTTGGAAACAGCAACGCTTTGAAAATAAATCTGTATGTTAAACAAAGACAGCCAGAGACAGAAACAAAAGGGTAGAAATAAATTGTTGATTGCTAGCTTGCTAAAAGGCTCACCATGAAGTGCTTCAGCAGTCAGTATGAGGACTGGTGGTGTTTTATATATTCATTAGCGTTCTGGAAAAGAGAGGGGAAGGCAACAAAATTCGCACAGGGTGCAAAAATATTTAGGTTAGTCATGATTACAAAAGATTAGAAAAACTTGACAGATGTGCAGCATGAAGACAGATGAAATTCACTGTTCATAAATGCAAGGTAATGCATATTTGAATGAATAATTTTCAATACTCATGCACAAGGCTAGGCTGTAAATTAACTAACCACTCGGGAGAAAGCGAAGGAGGATAAAACGTGCCACTTTGGACAGCTCAATGAAAAAGCAAAACAATTGGAAGCAGTGGTCAGAAAAAGTAAATATGCCGTTGGACTTCATAAAAAACAGGATGGAAATTAATACTAAAATACTATGTCACTGCATAACTCAATGGTGTATCCTATCTGATATGCTGTACAAAGCTACATTCAACTCATCTGAAAAAAAACATAAAGCTGAAATAGAAGGGGACAACAAAAATGATTAGCAGAAGAAGAAAAGACTGTGAAGATTGGGGCTGCTTTGTTTATTGAAGAGAAATAAAAGAGGGGACGTGAGAGAGTTAATGAAACTTATAGAGAAGATCAATTGCTTGTTCCTAGTTTCCTCTCCTCCTAATGCAACAACACTGAAAAACAACGTATTTAAAAACCAATAAAGAAAACACTATTTTACACAGCTCATAATTAACCTATGGAACTGAATGCCACAAGATACCCTTCTGGCTAAGGACTTAATATGATACAAAATAGTTTAATTTAGATGCTTATGTGAATAATGCGAACATTCTAGCTAGGATTAAGATAAATATCCCAGAAAGGCTGAAAACCCTAATGCTTCTTGATAGAAATGAACTATGGGCTGATGGAGGTTAGAGAGGAACACCCTCTTTGGGCAGTAAGGAACATTTTCGCCTTCCCTTGAGCAATTTGGTACTGAGTATTCCCAGAGGCAGGATTTGGGGCTGGACAGACTGACTGCCCAGTCTCATTGGGCACGTCGTAAGTGACAGTCCTTTGCACCGACCTGAAGCTGGCATTTTCACTGCCTTCGCCAAGGCCAGGATTTCAGACTGGTTTTGGGAACAGTGCTGTCTGCTGTGGTGGCAGGGGAGAAGAGGAGGAAGGAGAATTTGCAATAAGAGACTGAAAACTGAATGACTTCGAGCAAATTAACACCAACTGTTGGCTGTACTTCAGAGAGGGGGAAACAGTCTATTTGACTATGCCACCAAACCTGTCTAGGTTTTCTGATTTGCTTACCATGCTCATTTTGCTTAGTAGATGATAACATCACGTTAACACAAATGTACAAATAAATCTCTTTCTGGCAGAATCCTGCCAGTTTTTAAAATGCATCCATCCCAACCTCTGTGTGCAAAAAGGGGGGAAAATGTCTAATAATGATAAAAGCTACTGCTGCCTAAATCCCTCTGAATGGGAACCCGATCTCTTGGGTACATTTGCAAAACCTGATCTGAAGCTTCATAGAAACTTTATGTAAAAATCACTCAGTTTAAAATATGGCCTTACCAACTATACACATATTTTTTTCCCCTTTAAAGCTACTTGATTAAGAAAATGTCTGTAGTATAGAACTAAACCCGATTCAACGATTAATATGTAAACAGAATTTGACTGGCTCTTCTTTTGTGCTTATCGCCAAGACACAATCTGGCACAACAGTTTTGTTTGATAGACAGCCCTGGCCTATGCTTGTCAACTAGCCAATATAAAATAACATTATTACTGTAAAATCTCGAATTAGGCTGTAAAATATTTCAATTGTGTGACACACATGATGAGAAGATTTTAGAGTTCTCACATGTTTACATAATTAGCACCGCATATTTGTTAAATTAAGGTATCGCTATCACCTTTATTACCATATCCCTCCTCCTCCACTGCAGTGTCTGCTTCTTGCGTAGCCTCACGTGTTAACTTTTCAAAGGCATCAGAAAAAGGAGCCTGTGTCTCTGTGAGGATTCTCCTACTTCTGTGCAATTCTAATAAAAGGTATCAGAATATCCACCCTTTCTCATAGTCCTTCAAAAAAAAATATCTGCTGAGGCGCAGCTCAAGTAAGGAAAAGAAAGCACAAGAGGGAAATGGCCTCAAAGACCTGACTTCAGGTGTATTTAATCCTTCCACTACTGGTTTAAAAGTATTAAGTAGCCATAGGCTATCCCTGGGTAGAAAGACGGTTCAGTGACATCCCTTTTGTAAATATGTAGCTGCTCAGCCTCCCCCTAAACTCCACATTGAAGTCTGCTGCTTTTTCAGATTAATTGTTTGAATACTGCTGACTGTCTGTCACCACAGTCATATGTCACTGGTAGCAGCTCAGAAAGCCTAACCCCTTCTCTAATGTCATTGCACACAATCCATTTTTAAATGCAGTGTAATAGTTTAGGAATACCAGTAAAACAGTGGGGGGAAAGGCATTTTCAATTTGAAGGGTAACGCAGTTTATAACACGGTATTAGATGAGCCAAGCATGTTTCCTTGAAAGGAGCACATACAGCACAGGTAATACTTGCAGAAATATTGCTGTAATAATTACCTGGATTGTTAATAAGACTATGGTAGTTTCAAACAAAGTGGTACGTCGTTGCCAATAACGCTATTTAACTCAGTCATCTTCCTCAAAGAGCTAGGTGCCGCCTAGAACAAAATCATCTAAAGCCGCCCCTGGACAACCCCAGCCGCAAAAGGCAGGCTCAGCCAGCACCGCTGGCACAGGGTTGGAGCCTGCTCACCCCACGGGGTGACCTCGGAGGTCCAGCCCGGCGCACGTGGCCATCGGCCACCAGCCAGGAGCAGCTGCGGAGAAGGTCACGGAGGTTTGGCTGCTGGGCTCTGGCTGAGATCCGCTTCCACAAAGGCATGCTTGGCTCCAAATTTACACTTTCAAAATATTTAACACCTGTACATAATAAGAAAACTGGACATTTTATGACCTCAGCTGTGCTCACCATCTCCCCTACAGCTTCATTCATGTCAAGGAGGTAGCAAAATAAATGGTAGAATTAGGCCCTGCAAGATAGGCACATCACCCTCACAAAAAAAAGCCTGCTTCATTACAAAACCAACATGCAGTACTAGCTGTAACCCAACCCAAAGAACTAAAATTTGGACTAATCTTTCCTAAAACTTCAGCTTTCTGCCTTTCTGATTTAATTCCAAGTGCAATAATAAACATACTCCTCTGTTTACAGCTCCATAAATAGTGCCTTGTGCTTTCTGAAACAATGCAGCTCTGGGCTGTCTCTGTGATCGTTTATTTTATATCATCCTTAAGTTGCCATTTATTTACATTTCTCGAAACAGCTACCCCATGAAACAAATGGCCTGTTTTGTTAAGTCATGGTCAAGGATGTTTCCTTCAACTTATCACATCCAGAAATGCCACAGACAGAAATGCTTTCAGGCTATTTGCTAAGAAAACTAACATAAGCTCCTTATCAGAAAATATTACATTTTCCCCGAAAGGTGAACAGTTCTGTCAGTTTTTCAGGCCATGTGAAATTCCTTCTTTACTATGACAGGTCACTGAACAGAAGCTGATGGCACACAGTGGTCGCCCAGAACGCAAACCAAAGCCTTCAGCCACGCATGACTGTGGGTAGCAGCACAGACACAGCAAGCCTTTTCCCTCTGCCAAGTCTAACCCAGGGGTTATATTCCAGGTTGAGGGCTTTTGTCATTTGCTTGGGGTTGGTTTGGGACTTTATTTTTTTTCCCCACTCTCTTTCACTTCTCTTCTCTGGGCGCATCCACAAGCGCAGCTGATGTAGCGCTGAGCTGTGTGCACCGGTCTCTTTGGCTCTCCTCCCAGAAGCAGCAGCCAGGAGAACTAGCCATTCTAGACCTCAAGCACCCTTACCTGTTCAAACTAACCATAAGAAAGACAGAAGTGAAACTACGTCTCATTATTGCATGTTTTTAGACTGCTTCCTGGTTTTTCATCCTACTAAAACAACTACAGACTGACAATTGAAAGTTTAACAGAAGACACAAAAGTTCAGATATTGTAGTTGTTTTTCTCACCTGAAACAGCCAATCTCTAGGTAGAGTTCCACAAGTTATAAAGGTTGCTCATGTTCCTAAGAGCTGAGGAACAGCCCCCCTGGGATCAACACTGTACATGCTTTGTGTTATGCGCATTTGCATTAAGCTTACGAACATTCAGGAAAAGCTCTCCATAATGAATGTGAAAGCTCTTTGGCAAAATACTCCAATTTTGTGGTATTTTAGATGTTGCAGCAGCAGAAGCTGCTCTGCTAAATCCTGATGCAGTGGCACACACAGCCATGTGACAGCACAGGCACATAGGCACAATTGATGTAAGCAGGTTTCCCTTGTGTGCTTGCAGAGATCTGCTAGACGCAAGGCTTAAGATACAGACGGACTGTGGGAATTAATAGACAAGGAGAAATCCAAAGGAACAACTGATGAGATCCACATTTTTCTTTTTTTTTTTTCAGAGAAACTACTGGTTTTAATCTTTTCAATTGTATTCTTTTTCTGTCTGCTCAAGTTCAAAACTCATTTCTTCTATTTCCAGGAGAGTATTTTCACTGTGTGATGATGAGGGGCAGTAGAAGACAAAGTTTGAAATAAAAGCTTTACCAGCTGACATCCTTTGGTTCATTTGTGACTTTTACTACCCTGCCCTTTCCACCAATCATCACCCCTACTCGGTTTGAATTTACTACTGCAGAAAAGCAGCCAGACTAGACGTTGTTATACTCCATTCTCTGTGCAATAACACCAGCTGATCTTACGTATTTATTACAATTTATGAAGACATAAATGGCCTTATGCTCTGGCCTGCTACCCCTCCCTCACCCCCAAAGAAGTGCCCATTAAAATACCCATCATTTTCCTGCCAGCCTCCTTCGCAGCAGACTGAGAAAAGGCAGCCCTGCAACAGGAACTGGCCATGGCTCTGCTGGTGGATACCAAGAAGACAACTACCAAAATCACACACAGCTAGCATTTAAATGGCCTCTCATTTTCATAGCTGGGGCTCAGGAGCATCAGCATGGTCTTGGCTAGGTCACAGACAACAGGAGAGAAGCTATTTTGCAGTTTTATTAAAATTTTCCTTTTTTATCGCCCATTCCCATTTCAGGAGGGCAACAAACACCCTCTGTTCCTAGAATAAATGTCCACTGCGAGATGGGAATTAAAGAGGTTAGTGTTTATAGCAGCACTGCTATCTGAAGCCAAAAATAAGTCTGATGTTTCTATTCAGGAATAGGAAATAACACTCTGAACAGGCAAGTCACTCCCCAGTGGACTTTCTTTGAATTCTCTCCAAAAGCTATTTCCTTTTCCTAAATGTGGGAAATACTTCCTGTCTGTGAATAAGCACAACCCATATGCTGAGAAGAAATTAATAAAACAAACAAAAAGAAAACAAACAAAAGGACCTTTGTTCTGAAAAGAAATGGCACCAGCTATGCTCAGGAAGCATAAAGAAACCCAACGGATGAGAGAATAGACAAATCCTAAATAGATTTCATGTAAGATGATTAAAAGTACTTCCTTTGCTGTATATTTGGCAACATGTGAAATTGTGAGTCATAGATATATCCCTTTCCTTTTAGTACTGTTGCTTGTAGTTCATGAATAAGTAAATGATTAAGAACATTTCGGATTTGGCATTATCAGATAGATTACCTGTCTCTTGCTGTTTCAGTCATGCCTACAGTTCTGACCAGTATCAAGGTTTTCTATGTCTTCAGCCTTTGCTCAGCTCCACTGAGTAGCAGGAGACATTTCAGAATCCCCCAGACTCTAGGCTGTACCTGATCCGTACGGATTTATAGACCCCCACCTTTAATCGAGACTTTCTTCACTCGACTCCATGCTGGATCCATCTACACTCACTCACTACTCCAAGGCTCAGTTGTGGTTATTGTCTGCACGTACAGTACAGCACCAGTGTTCGGGATTTCAGAGAGAAATCTATTAAACCTGGAAATTTCCAAAACAGCTCAAAAAAGTTACCATACGTGGATGTACATCACAGAAGAAAAAAAAACCTTTTTACAACATCTATAAAACTTTGATTACAATAAACATCTGCTTAATTAATACATCAGGACACAGAGCCATTTATTCTCCTCTCACTTGCTATCATTCTCCCTGTTCAGATTTAATAATGCAAAAAGGTTGCTCAGATGCCAAACAGTAAAAATAATAAAAATACATTCATCACTGATACGAAAAGCAGAAATGCCTGGCAGTAGCTCTGGCACAGAGAATGCAGCCAAATTTCTTAACTGAAATCCAAATAGCATTTCACCTCAAAATCTTCAAAACATACAATGAAATATCTGATATGATAAATAAAGCAGCCTGAAAAATGCATGGAGAACAGTGAAACAGGTGCCCAGAATAACTATTATTACAATATGCACACCAAAAGGGGGGGAGAAAGGGGCAGAGAGAGAAAGGGGAAAAAAGCTTTCAAGATAGTTAAATTCATGAGGGCTACAGAGCCTCAAATTGAAATTATCTCACTCCACACTGATAAATAAAGTAGCTCTGGTACCTAAATCATGACACTAACTATACGTTTCGATTTTTTTAAGTAGTGATTAGGTGGATACTCAGGGGAACCTACTAGCCTTCACAGAGATAACAGACTCAACTTAATATCAACTTAAAAAGAGACTTGAATTCTAACCAATCTCATGTAATGAATTGAAATTCTATAGCTTTCAGAGGGAAAAAAAAAAGATAAAAAAGCAATGTGGCTCCATTCTCTAACTTGCTGTCAGGAAATATAATTTGTGCTCTCAGTGATTCACCTAGCTCATATGCAGCATGCAAATTTATTTCCCTAATAATCAGACCTGGAGATTGCCCAAGAGGATTAATAGCATCATTCCTTATGACCGCCAGGATATTATGCACCTCTGACATGGAAAAATTGTGTTAGTTCTACAGAGAAAACGCAAGGATATTTGTCCTGCTAGACAATATAATAGGCTGGTGCATCATCAGATTACAATGTCATTTCAAAAACCTTGAATACAAATAATGTACAGTGGGGGAAATGTTGGTACAACCTCCCTTAATTCAGTAGCCTTGAATTCACATGTATTTTTTGCCTGTTTTTTTTTTTTTTTCCTTTCCCCATTATAGTCTGTGGAACACTGCAAGAAAAAGGCAGAGGTATTTTATATTAAAACCATATCTTTTTGTTTGTTCTTATGTTATTCTTTGAGAATAGCCTATATGGACACTGCAAGAAAAAATAACATAAAATCCACTGCTTCCAATTTTTCAAAGAGCTGAATACACCCATAGCTACAGTATACTGTATTCTGTATGTGAATACAGAGCAATTTATTTGCACAATTGCTTAATTTTGATTCGCAAGTCAAAGCAATGTGTTCTGCAGGCTCTGGTATTCACATAGGAAGAATTTTAATTTTTAAAATCTTTTAAAATGAGTTGGTCAGGAATTTTCTAAAAAAAGAAATGTTTCCTGCTGTACTTTAGACCAAAGAACATTGCCTTCGAGACAAGACAAAATTTCATTATTATGCGCATGGGAGCAATAAGATTAGCTCCTATTGCTGCCCCTAAGGTGGAGCAGCAGGAGGAACCAATGGGACGATGCTAATGTGTATGTTAATAGTATTCTCCTAGAAGAAGTTGGGATAATTAAACATGTACCATCTCTTTAAGACAGAACTGCACACATTTTCTTCGGATGGGTGTTTACAAGATTTCCAATTTCAGGTCACAGCCATTTCTGAGATTGCTTAAGAAAGAGATGGGAATAACTTATCTTATTCATGTATTCAAAGAACCTTGTAAAATGTGCAAAACATAACAGTTTTGAGGGGCAAAACATGCATCTTGCCTTGACAGACCTGCTTTATTATGTGTAGTGTTGTACACTGACCTAATATATTGAACATTTTTAGCTAATATACCTTGTAGGAACCAGCTTTTAATGTGATGGATTTTATAGTATCTCATTAGGGTGTGTTTATATAACCTGATACTAAACACATTTTCAGATTCATGTTCCTTATTAAAATTGTGAGCTGTATTGATTTTTAGTTGAACAGCAACAGAGTCATTTTAATATTAAGAAAGGCTGTTCTGAAGTTATTTTCACAGATCACAACTACTGTGACACAAACAGTGCACATCTCTCTCATCTTTCTTTACAGCCTCAATTATAAGAATCAGAATGTGTTACCCCACCTGCTTTTCCATTGGTTGAGCAATTCTCTTCCCCCATTTAGAATACCAAAATGCATTTTTATTCATTGGTTTGGGGGAGAAGTTGTTTTTAAATATACATTCATGACAAGCCACCAAATAGTATTTATATTTTTTCTTATAAAGAACCGTGTGTTTTTAAAAACAAAATACCTTAATGCATCTGCTTTTCAAGTTTCCATAACAAACTGAGTAGCTATAGCAATGTTTACTCTAATATAGCAAACACAAAAACTTAGCATTCCGAGCAGTGTGAAAAAATAATAACTTTCACATCCTAATGTCTCCATTTTGTAAACCAGTCTTCAAAGGTAAATCTAATGTCAGCAATAAATAGAGTGGCTCCAATATTTCTCTGAGGAGTCGTGGGGAAATAATAATCTTTGAGGCACTGTAAATAGTATAAGTTATTGGAAGGTCCTTGTAAGAAATGAAATATGACAATTAAAAAAAAATAAACTTGATTTCTTTATTGTGAAGTTAGGGCATTTGGAGGTAACCCAGATTTTAAATGCAAATATTTAGAGAGAGAAATTATCGCTTCTGAGACAAGCAAATCATACGCTTATTCCTCACTCTTATTGATTTAATGAACAGGTTGTTAATATAATGCAGTTTGAAAAGCGAAAAACAGACATCGAAGAGTAGGTGTTCATTAAGTTTCTGCATTTTTTAAAATCAACCTTTAAGTCTTCAGCAAGGAAAAGGCTTGAAATTAAACTGCAGCATATAGAAATTACTAGATTTAATACAGGCACTTGTGTGCTTTCAATTTAACTACACCTGTTACTTTGCTGCAAGACCACAGAAGCAGTTCAGGAGTCTCAAGTAATTGCTATATTTGGCCTAAGAAATTTTAGGTCTGGACTGGTTCTCAGAAAGCAGATTTCCCCTTATTTTGCCCCTGGCACGCTATTCATTATTAAACATTAAAGTTGTGTCAATTACTTCCTTCCATAGTTGATTATTATCCTGGTTACTCTACCAGCTAATCAACCCTTTTCTAAAACATGTCTAGCACTGACTTTGAATTGATGTACAGAATATAATTATTTGTGGAAATTTCTTTTGTTTCTTGTTAACCACAGAAATTGGTTAATTGCTTTAATCCATGCAACCCCTCAAAAAGAAAGTATCTCGCTTTGCCAATTTATTTTTAACCAATATTAGGCTGAGGTTTGAAAGTTGACTATTCAGCCAATGTAAGACACTGCACTAACAGATGAAAGTATTTTATACATGTCCTTTAAAGCGGACTGAAAACACCTTCATCTGAAAGACTTTGTTAGCTTTATCAGATCCAAGACTCTTCTGTTTGAGGTGTAATTATTTTACCATTATTACATGCAAGGCTTTTAACAGAGCAGTTGTTCTTTCCATTTAAGCAGTAAGTTTTATAATTTATTACATCTCTTTGGTCATCAACTCGCTATACAAACAGTTGGTCACCAGTGACCAATTACATTAAGGTTAAGCAACATAACTTTAAATTAGAAATAAGCTAATGTATCTTCATCAAGGGCCTGCTGTGTTTCCAGTGCTGTTTATGAGATGATACTAAATGTGGATATGGAGCACGCTCACTGGGACCAATTCCTACCGGCCTCAAAATGGGAAAGTCTTGAGCCTGCTCAGGTCCAGAGCTAATTAATGGGATAACATCTGCTTTACGCATTCTGCTGTAGTAATTTCTCTCAACTTCATTGTGAAGATGCATGGGAAACTATCAGAGAAATAAGTATCTATGTAGAACCATATTAATGTGCAGTGAGTCTGAAAACAGGAACTTCAATTCTGCTGTTATCCCAGGGATGGATGGTGTGGCGAGGAAGAGGACACAGGGCTTGTTTCTGCGGATTACACAATTTCTTAATATGCAACATAGGATATATATTTAGTTCTGTTTGCACGCACATGCTTACATGCATACTTGCTATTCAACTGCATATGGATTTGTTTTGCGCCTGTTTTTTTATTTTTAAAGAGAATGCAACAAGCAGATGAAGATGACCATGCTCCTCATGCAACAATCAATTTTATGCAGGAAGATGGTGAAGTGGTTTTATTGCATTACTTAAAAACACAGCATGAATTGCTAAAGAAAAAAATACAGTACAGTAAAACAGGCTTCAAAAGTGATAAGCCTGCTTACTTCATTTTATCAGCCTGTGTACAACACACACTGGTATGAAGGGCCATGCATCTATTCTGATGCAAGGTTTAAATAAATACAACAGGAAAGGAACACTGACCACCCAAAAAAAGAAAAAAAAATCAGATTTGTTTTCTGAAAAACCCACAGACTTCTGAATGCAGGCATCTCCTCACCTGAATCTTATCACTTTGTCCGAAAATTAACAGGCAATTTTAATTATACTGATATGCTTAAAGCTGCATTTTGCTCCTGAGTTTTTCCTGGTGAAGTCCTGCAGGGCACAGAATCAGACTGCTGAGGAGAGACGTTTTGTTTTTACACGTATGCTTTTGTGTGTGTCTGTGTCTCTGCCTACACATATGTAAAACATTAAATTAATTTTTAATGCCTATATTGTAAACATATTTATATGTATAAAACATATATAAAGATAAAAACGTATACAAATATGCAAATCTGTGTGTGTATACATACAGATAGACATAAAAAAATTAAAAAACCAAACAGGTATGCACCATTAAATGTCTGAGTTTAGACCAGCAAAAACAGAAGATATCATATTGTTTTCTTTATATTATTATTATTACTGTTATTGCCTAAGTTATGATTTAGAGGTTTAATTCTTTCAAGCTAATGCATACAAATGAATTGCATATGAACAAAAAAAGAAAAAAAAGGAAGGAGGTCCTTATAATAATGAAATTACATTAATAGTCATTCACCTTTACCTAAGAGGTTATGAGTTCATACGTCAACTCTATGGAATATTTTCCATAATTTGTATGCCATTGTGTACATTCTATTTATTTGTTTGCTACAAGGTATTGAAATATTCAGGCTATTGGGAATTAAATGCTTATTTGACTAACAACGCTTATCTGTGAATTAATGGTATAAAACGGAGTTTTCTAAAAGGCTGTCACTCAGTTTTATTTATGGAGATACTACTGAGACAAGATTCAAGGTCCTTCAAAGAACAGTAACATTGCAAGTGTAGGGGAGGAAAAATATTATTTACTTAACATTTTTAACAATCCTATGTAATTGTATGAATTACTGGAACGAAATAGTGCTGGCTCTTGTCAGATGCAAATGATGATTGCACAATGAACCAGGATGGTACGCTGCACATGCAGAAACCAGAATGGCTTTGTTCTGAACTTTTGAGCTCATGTGTCTACAGGGAGGGAGTCTGGAGAGACAAGGAATGGGATTTGAAGACCTAGATAGTGCAAAATTCTTATGTGAACCATTAAATTTGAGACCCGAAAACACATTTGATTTTTAATTTGCTTAAGCATACGAAGATGGACAGCTTCACTACTGTTACAATATCCTGATTTGCTGGTAGGGTTAATAGAAAGCACACAGCTACTGTTCTTCTCTTGAAAATGTGCCATAAGGCAATACGGTTATAACATGGGTGAATCCTCAGTTCTGTTAGTCTATCTACCCTGTCAATGTTATTTGAACCCTTATTTTCCTTAAGGGGCTCATTCAGCTGTCCTAATATGTATACAGTGATAATATAGTCATACGCATAATAAAAAAGAGCTTCAAAATTATAGTCTGCTTAGTAGTAATGCAGTGCTGTGCTGGAGTGATTGGCAACTGTTGATCCAATTATATAACGGGTTGCTTCTTAAAATTCAGGGATATGAGATTGATATATAATGTGCTGTAAAGTGTAAAAGAACTGGACAGGAAATAAGGCGGGTTGAATTTTTTAGTGCTTTGATCAAATTAGAACCAGGTTGATGAAAGGAAATGCCTTGGGTTCTCTGCTTGAAGTTTTGTGTTATACAAAAGGCTCTTGAAATGATCAATTTTGCACATGTCACTCAGTAAGTTTAGAGAGAACGAGTCTCTGTCTGTGCCAGGAAGAGTCTCTGCAATGGATCATTCACAAAGCCACTCCGCACAGGACATAAAAATCGGCAGATGCTCAGAAACAAACACGATAAGCCAAAGAAGGGACAATCACAAATTATGGGAATACTCCAGATTTGCAGCTTTGTTTCTTAGGTGTCTGCATAGCCCTTACTTTGACTCAAGAAACACAGATTGTGAAAGCCAGAAAAGGATCATCTGGTGAATACCCCGGAAATAAATGCAGGATTATCTTTGCTGCTGTTCTTTTAAGCATTTATCTAGCTAACTCACTAACTAGCTTTCATCCATTGTAACCCTCTGCCTGTCCCCTGCTTTTAAAACAGCTACTATTATTTATGAAGTGCTGTAGATGTGCAGTGAGAAGCACAGGGACTTTTTGCTCTTATTTTTCCTTGAGGACAACTTAAAAGGAGAGAAAAAAGTGCTCATGAAAAGGCACCTTGCAGGTAAGGCTGTGGTTCTTCTGTTGCTTGGTCTGTCTCTGAAGAATGACTCCACAGTGGTTAGGCCTGTATGAGACGCAACCTCGCTGGTACTTTTCTGGGATCAATCTCACTCTGTACTATATGCTACTCAACATAGCTGTTTAAATCCCACAGTTTCAGTCTTAATGCATTAACATTTCAACACTCCTCAAATGCATCCTGGAAATCCATCTCCTCCTCATAACTCTTACCCCCACATCAGAAATAGTAAGATTTGAAGTGAGGCACCTAACTGGGTCCAGTATACATCAATGCCTCTGACCAGAATACAGTATGGAGATTTAATAAAAATACACTAGGGGTTGTTTGGGGTGGGTTGAGAAACAATTAAATTCCCAAGCCCAGGTACCACAAAATCACTTGTAACACCCACTGCAGCAGAGAACAGGCAGAAACTACTGAAGGAGCCACGAACGTTAAAGTACTGCTGAACTTCTGTTATCCTCAGGATAGTACCTGCACAGAAACTCTTTTGTTTTGGCATATTCCCCTCTGTGAGGAACTCCTCCAGAAAACAGAGCTTCCAGAAATAATATTACAGGATGGGGAGCACTGATGGATCAGTGCAGTAACCTTCACCTAGGCCTTCCAATTCAGTTTTGTGTGAATTACATCAAATTGCGCTGGGTATTTGTGTTGGATGCAGAGTAGTTGAATAGCTGCCCATTTCTACACCAAAGCAGCTCTTTTGAAGTTGATTGGTGTTCCCCAGTAACAGAAACACTGCACAGTATCGAAAATGACAGGACATCACAGTGCAATTTCACTAAAAAAGATGTGTGGGGTATTATTTGAATAATATTTCTCTGAGTTCCAAGACTGGAGTTAGAGAAATGTCTTTACAATTTGTGCATGCGATATGCCTCAACTGCAGTGGCAGACATTCACAAGTGCACACACTAATAAGGTATAATTTGACAATATGGTAGAGGTCTGTCTTTCCAGTTCTATTATCTGTGAAAGATACAGTTCCTTGTGCCAACTTTGTTGCACAGCAGTAGCATTTTGCTCCGCAGCCAAAAAAACAAGGATCTGGCAACAGAGCTGAACACTCACACGCTGGGCCAGCAGAGATCAGAGTATGTGAAGAGGACGGCACTGCCCTGGGAAGAAGGCATCACCTCTAGCACTGCCCACTCGCCGACCGATGACAACTCTCCCTAGCTGTTCGGAAGCAGACATCAGCAAGAGCACCAAACAGTGCTGATTTTCAGGGTGGAGAAGCAAGGAAAACCTTCCCTGTGCAGACATACAAGCCTGATGGTCTTTCTCCAGCCTGGGAATGGGCAATGCTCCTTCCAAGGGTCCCTTCCAGGTGCCCACATCGAGCGCTGCCGCGTGGTCCAGCTGGGCATCGTTCCTCCAGAAACACGGAGCTGCGGATCACGCAGCAGCAGTGGCTCGTCAGACACGTACCACGGGACGGCGCTCACCTGGCTTTCCCATCTCACCACGCTCCCTGAAGACACACTATATCATGACAACTCGTTGCGTTATGAAAACATAAGGAACGGGATAGAATGAATATACTTCAAATAATGGCTTATTTAAAGTATTTTCCATAACATTTGCTTTCTTCTTTTTATCTCTTTTTTTTTTTTTCCTTAGATCACACTTAATAAGATTCCACAACATCAATGCTGTGGATGAAATTGAAAGCTGTATTCTCCTAAATGTGTTCCTAACGTTCCATTTTTTACAGAGCTGCCAGGGGCTATTCTGCATTCCCACAACTGCTACAAATGTAACATATTGTTTTGCAATAAAAATTAGCTATAAAAGTGTGAAAAATGCCAGAGATCCAAATGTGAGAAACAAGAGAAGGGGGTATGGCTTTCACACCCTTTTAGTGGACATTTTATTTATTTTTCAAATGGAGTAGACATATTTATAGCTACTGTATTTCAATTATCTCTAATTTCACACATTTTATGCAAATTCTAGACATTTTAATTGCAAATGAGAAGGGAACTTATTTTTAAAAGTGGAGCTACACAACATTTCAGATCTCAATTTTAATTCCAAATTTATCTACATCACTGTTAAAAACTTTTAAAACCTCATTTACACTGTGACTTAAAATTAGGTGCAATTTTAAACAAAAACAAAAACAAAAAGACTTCCATACCAATTAGTTATACCTCCAAAATCTTTTCCAGACATTCTTAAATCTTTTCTTTTTAAGGCAAAATTTTTAGGTAGGGAAGTTTAGGAAGTTGAAATGGTATTATTATCAGTGACACATTGTTTCAACAGGAATCAGTAATTTAATAGCACTGTCCATAACTGATGAAAATTAATAATTACCCATCTTATTTTCTTTTTCTGCCTCCATAACTTCAGTAAGCCAGGACATGGGATATTAGTTAAATCCTTGCTTAGCCGTCATTCAGTTGGAAATTCTTTCAAGAGAATAAACCACAACTCAGCCCTTGGCTGCATAAAAATTCCCACTACACATAAAAAGCATTGGTGACAAATGTCACACTTTTCCAAGTAGCGCTCCCCAGTAGTTTACTCTTACTGGACGTTAATAAGCATACGGCCTTCAACACTAAACAAAATGTGATAAATTCAAATCCTGTTGAACTTGTGCTGGTTTCAAGCAGGGCTGATTTTCCAGTGGACGCTGGGGCTCCAAATCAAAGCAAGGGTCTGGGCATCTGAGCCATGACTCTGGGTTTGAGCAGACCACGCACGCTGCACGAGATGCTCAGTGCCTACACAGAGCCCGGCTCCCCCCAGCCTGACTGGTTCGGCCCCAGCCAGTTGATACAACCGGCTCTGGGGTAAACACTGCCTTAAATTTTGCCACCCGAAATCCATCCTCTAGAAACACTATTCCCCTGCCATAGAATATAGACTGAAAATAGGTGCTTTTCAGGCAGAATACCGGCTTTGACAGTACTCTTTGCTCTCAAGCCGTTACCCAGTTCCTATCCTTTACTATGTGTGCATTCATGTTGATGCACACGTGTGATCACGGGTTTAAAATCACACTTGTGCCTATGGAGCTCTCTAAGCTGAGAATCCAGTGTTCAACTTCTCACTGTCCAATGAAAAGGTCTTTAGAAGTTCCAACTATTTACTGAAAGGCATAAAATAATTTTATTATAAACAGAAATTTACTGTCTGAAATGTGTTGTTGCTGGTTTTTTTTTTTTTCCCCTGCTTTCTTTCTATTTGGTAATTTATTTAAATGCATTCAAAAATGCATTCAAAAAATGAGACATAGCACTTTGGTTAAGACATCTGTATTTCAAACCAACATCTCCAGGACTGCGAGCAGCTCTGTTAATACTCGTTTTATTTGATTAGGGTAATCTGCTGCTGTGCTGTCTTAATCTTTATCCACTAGCTTTTAACCAATCAATATTTTAGGGTTATAGATTCAGAAGGTAGATGATAATTTTGTAGATAAACTCTCTAGGCACTGCTGACACAGTATGGTTGAATATTTAATATCTTTTCAGAGGATTCACAACTCCAGCAACGTAAGAATCTGCCCAGAAAAAAATGTTAAACCTTAAATTTTCAAAGCTGTGTGCAGGGATTTGGCCACCTGACTCCTATTAATGTCAACGAAAATTTAGGGGTAAGAAAAGCAATGTATTTTCCCTCAGATCATTTCTTTTTTGAAAGGAACCAGAGAACAAGAGAAAGGAAATGAAAAGCAACTTTGTACCTCAGGCTGAGAGCAGCAAGGCCTGCTGTTGGGGCAGAAAGTACACAGAAGCAGAACATTTGTTCACTAAAATTAGCGAGCATCTCCAAACGTATCAAAATAGGTAGGTACGAGGACAAGTTCAGAAGGAAAAAAATTAGGTTTTGTGTTTTTAAAATGTCATTAAAATATATATTTTTTAATTTTGCTCAGCTAAAATTATCTGTTGCTTATGATATTAATTTTACTGCAGATAAAATTAGTTGTCAGACCTCTGTTTATGGCCTAATTACCTTTTGTAAGGAAAAAAAAAAAACCATGAGGGCAGGAGAAATAAAAGGAATAACAATAAAGTACAGTTATCTACCTTCCAGCAAGGGGGGTTCTCTGTGATGTGTTACCTGTGTGGATTTCACCAGCGCTATGCATGTTTCACATCCATGACACCAGATTTCCTTGGGCTGTTTTGCCACTCTGGGCTGCGTTGTCCTTGGCCTGCCCTCATGTCCATGCCCTGGGGACAGGCAAGATGGGCCCAACCACCCCCAGCTACTCCTGCAAAACTGGGAACCTTGGGATCGCTCGAGCCTTTTTCCGTAAGGGAGCCCATCAGGGAAATTTGGGGACAATGGCTTGAAAAAACAGCCACTGTAGAGTAAATCACTGTACTTTCACCTTGAAGTATTTTTCTACTTTGATTCCAGTTTTGGAAATAGTAAATCATTTTTATATCAGTTGGAAGTGGGTGCTAGGCATGCCACTGAAAGGCTGCAAGACTTGTAAACAAATGGACAGAGCCCTATGTTCCAGCACTACACATGTTGGAAACTAGGACACTCGGTCTCATTTCGGTCATCTCTTCGCATACTGATAGATCCTCAGCTAAGGAGTAAATGCTGCAAATGCTGAGTATATTTCTTAATAGCTTTGCCCGTTACATTAATATGGCAGACAGTATCCTCTCAGAGATGCGCAAGACTCAGAGAACACCGAAACGCGAGTACACTGGTTCACCTCAAATTCTAAAGCTACTCTGACCAGGAAGAAGGAAAAAAGTGTCTATAAACCGGTCCCAATAAGGCAAATAGGAGAACTGAACTCCTTCCAGCTGACATCCTGTCTAGTAAATGGGTCCCCGGAGGCTCCGTGAGAGGAAGAGAATGTGTCCCTTCCACACAGGAAGACACTGGATACAGTCTCTCGATCCAAACATTCACATTAAGTTGCAGCCACGATGCCGTCTAAACTATAGCTCTACCCAGCAGAGCTTGGGAGCGGTGCACATAGAAGATGAGTGAATCTGGCCTCAGACAGAAGTTGTCTTTTTGAAGCATTCTTTGGAGCACTGCCATGAGATCTGCCCAGTTACATTTTTGAATATATTTGACAAACAAAAAGTTTATATCTGTGTTCATTTCGCAAGATGTAAATTTCTCTTTTGTGGTAGGAAAAATCCTGCTCCCTGGAAGTGATTGTAATCTAATCTGACATGCAGTATTTGTAAACGTACTTTGGTGTCTCAACCTATTTACAGTGTTTACATAAAACTCCCCCCAATCTCCACATTCCTTGAAAAGCTAAACCGGTACAAATATTGACTGGCTGTCAATTGAGCATTATTGACTTGCTCCACGACTGTGCTTTCTTGCCTTAACTGATTAAACTTGTTTTCTTTGCTAAATTTTTTTGGCCCATTTTGGGCCAAATATCATTTGCTAGACTGCGCCTCTTCCACTCACAGCGATGGGGCTGTCCCTTCTGGTTAGCTAGAGTGGTAGGACAGCTGAAGTACTTTGCTGTGAGCAACAGCAGCTTGGAGAAGGAAGCCAACAACCCACTCTGCATTGTACAGAAAGGACCTGTGCCAACACAAGTCCCTTCTCTGGTAAATATTTGGTCCACACCAGCTCCAGTACAGTCACTGCCCTCTTAGCAACCACATACTATTGTATAGAGCAGAGTTTCCAGACAGGCCGGAAGGGTCTACAAACCCTTCAGCAGAGCCTGTGAAAGGTAACTAAGAAAAGCAAACGGACTAGCAGGAGACTTAAATTCCCAGTGTGGGAGTCCACACCTTCACTGGGAGCTGGTCACTGTTGTTTGGTTTGGTTAGGAATTCTGAAATTGGAAAAGCTGAAAATTTGGATGCCTTTGTGTCTTTTAATCAGGAGTAGTAGTACAAATCAGGTTGACCAGAAACCAAAGTTCCTGATACACACTGATCATATTTTGAACATCTGAGAAAACATTATTTATCATTTCATTTTTTAAAATCTATAATTTCTAGACACAGCTAAGCAGAAACCAAAAATAGCAACCTTCACATCATTGTCTGATACTGCAACAAATCCCATCAAACATTTTAAGTTTTGAACCCCAGGTCAAGTGAAACTGACAATAAATCTTAGGATGGATTTGATATCGTTAAGCTTGCAAAACTCAAAATCTATTTTGAACGATTTATCAGAACTTATAAGAAATGAACCCAAAATGTTTCAGTCAGGGCCAGGAAGGACAAAAGGGTGGAATGGTAGACAGGGAAAGAAGTGTAGAACTCAAATGTCCATAGCAAGTCATAAGGCTAGTAATCCACTCTGACCTCAAAACATTTAAGAAGGAATTTGCTGAAAACTGCAGTTAAGACATATATATATCTATTTATGTGCATTTCACAAAGGAATGTAATAGAGTGGACACTTACACTTTGCAGGAGTACTATCTGCTTCTCCACACGGGGATGCTTTTTACACCATGTACAACTCCAGGGCAGTATTTGGTGTTGAGACAGGATGGTGCCACCATCTGTTTCTTCTGTCCTTATCAACAGTCTGGTGAGAGAAGGGAACAGAGAGGAAAAATAAATGGAGATATGTCTTATTACTACATCTTCAAATAATATCCTTTAAAACTTCTTATGTCTAGCTCGGGTGATGGGACAGGCCAATTCTTTTAGTTGAACATACTCCGATTATCTTTTTGGGAACTAAACAAAGTCATGACAATTTTGCTTTTGATTGCCAACCACACAGCAAATTAATCTTGTCTAATATATTTATTTTTTGTTTTAGCCTTAAATAAAAGGCTTCTAAACATTTGACAAATGGAAGAATCTACCCTGCAACACCAGCTATGTCAAGAGTGCACCTGCCCCCTGTTAAGATACTTCGGCTAACTTAAATAAGGCTGAATGTTGATGTTTTCATTAGCTCACTTGGTATTAAGTACTGGGGCTTGTGGTTTTTTTTTTTTTTTTTGGTCTTAACACATTTGTTTTTTAAAGGGTCTGATTTGTGATAAGATCTTTTTTTTTCTTTTAACAAAACATGTGTTATCACTCAAATCCTGTCAAATGAATTCAAGGTGTCTTAAGCAGTTTAGCTAACAGTCTCCAAGAGCGTCACAGTAGTACTACCATATGTCCCAGCCTGAAGCAACTGTATCCTCTGCTTTCTTCAGCAGACCCCACTCTGCTCACTCGTGTCCCCACTGACCGTTGTGAGGAGCAAGAACAAGTGCTGTGTCAGATGGCAAGAGAGCAAAGCAGAGCTGCCCTCAAAAAAACAAAAAACAAAAAGCAAAACAAAACAAAAACAACAACAACAACAACAACAACAAAAAACCTGCCTAAGAAGACCAACTGATTCAACAGCAGCTACCCTCTGCCAGGTGTCACTAGGAGTTACTGTTTTCCTGTAAAATGTTATTTGGATATTAAACATCGGAAGGGAAAATCAGTATCTTAACAGGCCTCTTCCTTTTCCAGCGGTTTAGCCACAGAAAATGAAATTCTCCATTCAACCAATAGGTCTGATATTATCCACATTCCTGTAAGTGTGCTACTGCATGAAAAGCCATTGAGCATCTGCAATTTAAATCACTGGTTTGACACCTGCAGTTGCACCTCCAGCAACACAGTCAAGCTCTCCCGTCCTGCCCCAGCCACTGGGGTTTCACCTTGCTTGTACTGCTGGGGGCAAAGTGCCCTACTGCTCTTCCTCCCTCAGACGTGCTCCTGATGTGTGAGCTCGAGTGGAATATGTATAGTTTCTTTCTGCAGGACTCAAAAAGAGGATTAAGACTACTCTGTAGCTGTTTGGTCCATTTTCACCTCCTGCTCCTCGTCCACACGGCTTAGCTCAGGCACGAAAGGAGGAGCTGCTTGCGCCCTGAGACCTAGCAGCTGTGTGATCACCACACAACCTTCACCGGGGCTGCACGGTGCCCTCAAGAGAAAAGCTGCGTCGCGGAGGTGTGCACGTGTGCGCACGTCTGTGTATGTGTGTACATGTGTGTGAGACAGGCAGGGCAGCACGGGGGCCACAGGAGGGGGGACGTGCAGCACAACAAGCCTGGCTAACGCTGGGTTTGAAAGGTGAGACATAATCATTTACCATACAGATGGTATATCAGTTTACATCTCACACTGAGAGTTTGTGCTTGGTTGTACCAGAAAAGGGAGAAACAAATTACAACAGGCAGAAAGCCCCTGCAAAGTGAGGCTACAGGGGACCCCAGCTGTACTTGAACCAACCACAATCACACCATCAGCATGAGGTGTAAAAAGTGCCAAAACAAGATGAAAACACTGATGTTCCATATGTTTAAAAGCTTGGGTTTTGCTGTAGCCCAAAATCCTTCCCTCCCCACATACCTGTACATAATAATAATAATCATAATAAAAAATAAGCCCTCAAGATCAAATAGTCAGTGATATCTTAAAAGAAAAAAGGAAGACAGGCTTAAGAAACCAAATCCTTGTAATAAATAATATATTATGAGTTAAGGAGATGAACTGACAAAGTGGTGCACCTCTAATCTCTTCCCTGCAACAGCGAGAAGAGCTGAATCACTTGCGCTACATTTTTCTTTAAGCATGTTCAGGGATTGCTCCTACACTCCACTTTCTCTAAGAATATCATGCTCTACTAATTTACCAGATTGACTAAGCTACACATCAGCAGCATTGTCAGTTTTAACCTGTAATTTTATCTTGTAAAAATATAATTTCTGAACATTTTCTCACTAGACTAGAATTGACTATTTCAGGGCAGGTTTAAATTGGGGCTGAACAAATCAAGCCATTGAACTGATACAAACTGAGCTCTCTTTTTGGGGTTCAGAGTCGAGACCCTTCCTCACAAATCTCCGATGTTCAACGCTAGATTGTCAAGCTCAGCAGCTGTGGCAGCCTCCTGATGGCTCTGACATCAGTCTAATGTAAATTTTGCATGTGGCCCATACTCGGGGACTCACTACAGCCCTGCAGAGCATCAGGGGCCATCTCACTCAGGTTTCCCAGTTATTCGTTTATTTCAAACCTGAAATGACACCTATCCACCTGAACTATGATTTTAAATAACAACATCTACAAGAAAAAAAATTACAAACAGCATGGCAAAGATTTCATGCACATAAGGAAAACTAACTAGCCCGTATTTCTGAGCAATAAAATAGATGCCAACTTTTCAACCCTTCAGCCCTCTACTGAACATCACCCAGCAGATACCCACCAGAGCGTCGTACAGCTACTTCAGGGTAAAGTCCACGAGCAAGGACCTCCCACCATACACCACTCCTGTGCTTCTCTACCAAGGACACGTCAATTCAGTTCCTCCTCTCTTAGCTTTGCCATCTGGGGAAAAGAGGTCTTTAAAACATCCAGCCATCATGCTGAAATGCACCAGCTTTTATGAAAAAGTATACACCTTCCAAGCAAGAATTGTTGAAAAAGAGGGAATGCTTTCCTTGTAATACACCACATAGGAATTTTATAACGAAAAGTCAGGCAGCAATATAGAACAAAAGACTGCATGACATGATGCTTATTTTTAGAATGAATGACAATTTGGCATTCTGGTATGAGAGGTGTAAACGGAATAAAACCCCTATTTTGCTTTTAACAGCTCAGAAGCTGGACAGATTTTTTTTTAATGTAATTATTTTTAGCATGGCATTAGCACGCTTTCATGCCTGCATAAGCCTGGTACACATGTGATTGCACTAAAGACCCCTATAACTTGACAGGTCAAAAAGTGAATGGTGAGAATGTAACTTGTTCATATTTGAACTAAGTTAGAAACTATTTCAGTGACAAATTGTACCTAGCCATCTTTCCTAATTTGTTTTCTTAGTCCAAGAAAGCATTTCAACTTAAAAGAAAAAAAAAAAAAAAGACAAAAGAAAAAGAAGAAAAGAGGAAAAAAGAAAAAAAAAGAAGACAGGTGCAAACTTACAATAGGGCAACAACAGAGAAAGCATTTTGTTAGCAGTAAAGTAACAAATTTCAAATTCTAAAATAATTATTTTCTACGTTAGTTATTTCAGTATTGCAGAGGTTTTTGAATGATGCAACGATCATCAAAAACAACTGTGCCTGCAATTATGTCTAAATCGAGTTGTAACTGGCCATCAGTTCATAAGACCACACTGACACAGCTAAGACTCATAATCCAAGTCAAACACACACAAGTAGGAGAATTAAGAAAGTGTAAAAAACACTATTAAAGGATTAAGAAAATGATAGGAAAAAATGGAATCAGTGGCCAACAGAAGTGTTTTGAAAGTCTGACTTTTCTTCAAGAGCTCTAGAGATGATCCCAAAGAGTATTTAGAAGATATCTATTTTGCAAAACATTGGACAGTGGTTTTGTAGTGAAAATCAACTCAACTACCAAACCAGCCCCAGCAATGCAATGTCACGGAAGACTCATGCCAGGCCACCGACCCAAACACTGCCAGACGGCAGAAAACTGAAGTACAGATCCCGTATCTTTGACTGGAGATCCCAGCAATCTCTCCTTCAGTCTTTGTATGTAATCACTCTTTGCATAAGGAGAAAAGAAAGAACGGGGCCTGAAATGGCAGTCTTCTGTTCCGCCCTCTGCAGCCAGGATACACTTTTTTTTTTTTTCCCCAGAATCCATGCTTTTTTTCCTATAGCACATCCTATGCTTCTCTCACACTTTCTCACTGCTGCTTCATCTCGTTTCCCTACGAAGTCCTAGTGCCCTCCTTCCACCTCACTCTCTTTATAGCCACCCTTTTCCCCCCCATCTCTTAGCTAGTTTATTTTCTCTCCATATTGAAAGCGGGTGCCAAAACTGGTTTAGCCTGTGGTGGGCTCCCTCCAAACTTGCAGCAAGGGAGGAAACCCAAAAGCAGAGCCATCACTACAAACCTACACAGTGACAGCTAGTGCTGCTGGAAAAGGCAGGAACTGCAGTTAGATTGACAAAAAAAAAAAAAAAAAGAAAAAAAAAAGAGGGGAGGAAAGAGGAAAGACTCCATTTTTTTCAGCCCAGCTATTTGAGAGAGAAATGCTGTAATTTTGTCTCTCCAGAATCTTTTCACTAGGCAAGCTTACTGAGGAGGGTGGATTTCTAGATTTCTAGTTCTTAAAAGTGCAATAATTCACACTGTTCTAGAAGTGGTTTTGTTAGTTTGAAATTTACACTTGGCCATTTCTAAATTCTAGGACAAGACTTAAAAACTGAAAAAAATACCAAAGAGAGAGAAACAGACAAGAAAGAAGATCAAACCATATACTGCTAGGAAGAAAAAAAAAAAAAAAGACAAAGATTTTCACTTTGTCTGGCACAGTGTTTCTATGTTTTTTAAATCGTTCTGTATTTTCACAGCTTCAGCTGATATTTCTGAAATACGGAATTTGCATTTTCTAGGTGGGGAACGCTGCCAAAGCTGTTAATCCCAGGCAGATGTAAAGTTGCACCACTATATTGTGATGTGGCTCCTTAAAAACAACTTAAAGGGATAAAAAAAATAAAAAGAAAACAAACAAAAAAAAAACATGAAAAAAAACAACCACCACCACAAATATTCACCAACCCATATGGTCAATAATTGCTGTTTAATAGTCCTCCTATTACAAACCTAAAAAGCAGCAGCCAGAATTACCAGCAGAGTATTAATAAACAGGAATGAGTTAATAGTGCATAAAGACCTTCTAGTGGAACAGTGGGGGAGTTGAATATTCTTTTCTTAAGTCAGCTGTAAGTAATTACTACATGGTGTGCGTCTGACTATTACCATAACAGAGCAATTGGACGTGAAGAATGGGTAATAGTATGGACATGGAGGTATTTTTAGAGTATCAGCAGTGAGGCAGGTAAATGCCCTACTCAGGCACAAGCCTTTAAATAAGTTTAAATAAGTTTTCCTAATGACACCTAGCCTGAGCAGAATTTTGAAAAGATCAATCTAATAAATTATTTAAAGTAACTTTATAAAGACATGTCTGTGATATGTAAATAAGGGAAACACCAAAAAAATCCCAGGCAGACATTGAGCAAGCAGCCGGCATTACGGTAACTACATAATCACAGGTTTCTCTCCGTTTCTTTTAGAGTAGTGCCTTCATCTGTTTGAATGTGGACTGTGCTTCGCTCACTTCTATTGGCTGCTCAGGTGAAAACTAGAATATTCAGATAAGAACTGTAGCTGTGATTGCAGGAGTTGTGGTTTTTCTACAACTGAGTCAGTCATCCTCAGTGATTTAATGATGCATATCATTTATTTTAAAATATTGTTACAAGAGCATTCACTGAGATGCAGCTTCATGTTCAAAGGACTGTCCATTATGTTATGCAGCAGGGCTTTTCATGTACAACTACAGGCTGAGATATTGTCTATCGACACAACATATGCTCTCAGATAAAAACAGCTTGAGACTTTTGATTCAGAGAATAGTAATTTTGTAAATGCACAGAAATATAATTTAAGGAATATTTTGAATTTTTCAGGCTATAGGTCCTTCTCCTGCTATGTTGCTACACAGGGCAGATGTTGATTTTTCAATTTGCAGGTTTGTTAAGCATCATGGAATGTTTTGGTTCTCAATCAAGAATATTCTTCCCAAGTGGTTCCAAAGTCCTATGCCTGAAAATAAATGCATGTCCTTTTTGTTTCTTAGCAGCATGTGTTCTGCATTCAATAGAAGCATAAAACAGATAAATGCGATGCCATTTATCGGACCAATATATATATTTTAAGCCATAGGATCTCAGAATGTAATGTATTTACTGGTTCTTTATGTTCTACAAAAGCAGTTTATATAAGAAAAGGGGTAATTGCATTTACAGTGTGTCATACTGACAGTTATATTCAGAAAATTAGTATATACCATGCACTGTGATGTCCTCAGCATTGTGTTCATCCACTGATGAACAACTTCAGCTACCAATGACCTTACTAAAGCAACAGTGCCTGCATAAATAATTTTCACAAAGCAGGTTAGAAGTATGTATATACATGTTCCCTCTTCCTCAGTTTCTTTGTTTCTCACTCACATGCGTGCGAACAGAAGGGATAAAATAGGGTCACCTAAAGAAAAAAGAGGCTGTGATGCTGAGTTCCCCACAATATTTGCCAACTTCAACAGTTGTTTATGACAAATCTGCTGTAACATCACTGATATTAGCTCTAAATTTTCACGTAACAATCAGATACTGCTATGGAAACCACACTGTGCCAGATCCATCTCTGCATAAAGTTGGTGACTTCAGGGCATTTTATCAGGATGTTTTTGGTCCTCTGCAGTCTTTTGCCCCATTAAATCTGAAGATTATGTGTTGTTCTCAGTTGTTCCACTGTTACCGTAATGGAGGGCTGATGTTATAATGTGGGTCAAACAAACAGCTAATTGTTCTTGGGAAAGGCTTAAGCAAAAACAGAATGAAGAGGCTGAGGACATTAATAATAGTACTTGGTGCTATTATAATAGCTTCTACCAGAGGATTTTGAATCACTTTGCAAGCTTTATAGTAGTCTTGCACATTGCTAAGTGTTTTTGATACTCCCATTTGAAAGTGAGACCATCATCTTATGACCATGCTCATACACTTAGGTACTGGAACAGAGAGCGCCTAAACAATCAAGAAGGCAATACATGACAAAAGGGCAAGCTTTAGAGAATCGCTTTCAATGAGCCAACTTGCAATCAAAGCTAAAGTTTGTGAGGGCATTTTTAAACAAACAAGCTAAATAAAAAGAAAACAAGTAGGCAACATTGAAGGAATGAAAATTGCATATGGGCAAAGGGTTTTTTGGTTGTTTGCTTGTTTCCAAAAATAAAAAATATACATACTTGCTGCTTTCTATCATTTTTGTGCGCTACCACCCACCCAGCAAGTGCTGTTGCTGAAGGATGGCACAGAGAAGCTATGCATGTAGTTACAGCTCCGCTCCAGACTGGGACTCAGCACAGCATGATGGACTGCAGGGGCAGGCTTTCTATATGTTAGCAGTTTCAAGTCAAAGACTGACTTCTGACATGTCTAGAAAGGGTCTAGGATATTTCTGATACTGTAGAGACACACACACACACACTTTCTTATGCACACAATCACTGGAATATTAAACAAAAGTCCTATGGAAAGATAACAACTTAAACAGGTCCTAAACAGGCAAGGTAGAGGAAGGGTGAGAAGGGAAATACAGAAAAGTGAAGCTGTGACACTGAAGTCACAAGATTGCAGCCGCTATCAAGGTTACCCAAACTGACTTGGAAGCTGACTATAGGCAGAATAAATCTGGAGCTCTGGAGCTGACAGAAGAAGGGGCAAAAGTGCAAAAAATAAGGTGACAACACTGCTGAAAACGTTTCTAACAGACACACAGGAAAACAGCACAAAAGCTGATCTAAAAAATTGTCTGCCAGAGATGAAGGAAGAGAATGCAAGAGAGCACAGAAGTTGCAAAGACGAATGTTTTGTTCTTTTGGTAGATTAGCTTTACAAAAATGTTATTGCCCAAGTTCCCTACATCCTTCCACTCAGCTGCATCCTTCTGAGGTCCTCCTATAAGGGCCAAGAGGATGTAGTGAGCAAAAAGAAGCCAACAGAGGCGTTACCACTTGTCTAGGACATCTGAAGTATTTACAGAGAACAAAATTCCATTGTCTAAATTATTAGCCCTACAAAAATTGTTTTTAGTTCTCATTCAAGCTGTTACTCAGGATGTATTCTGTCCTTCAGAACAACCTGGAGCTGGTATTGCAGCATGAATTATTTGAAAACAAGATAATAGATTACTTTAAAATGACTCTTCATGAAGCCTGCACATATTTTAAGGTTTTCCAATGTTGGCACACTCCTCCAGGTAAAAATAAAGTGGAATGACTGAATCAATAATTATACGTAGAAGTATTTGGGTTAACAAAACAGTTCCATTATACATTTCTACAACACTAAACATCCAGAAGAATCCCCAAGTCATCTGAGACAGAAGCGCAACTTTTATCATGGTATCAGTCTCCCCCATTCCTGCAGTGTCCCTGGGATATCTCTTGAGAAAGTATCGAGTGTATTCAAACCTGCTTCAGTGATGGGCTCAGTGTTAAGGTGTTTAAGGTCCATGATTACGCATCATTTCCTTAAAATGGCCTATTTTGGCTTTCATGCTCCCGAATGAGACAGTAAAATGAATTTTTTTTTTTTTAAATCAGATCTGAATCATTCATGCACAGCTGCAATTGTTATTTGTATTATACTGGAATCTCAGGATCTCAGGCAAAAGTGGAACACTGCTCTTGGAGCATGTATGAAGAGCCTTCCCCAAAGAGCTTTCAGTTAGACAAGAGAGACATACATGGGAAGAACTATAGGGTACCCTTAGCCAGTATCGTACAGGGAGAGCACTTTGTCCAAACACCGAGCCTTTACAAAGCATGTCACAAACTTTCAAAGGGTGATGAAGGAAGAACTTCAAGGATTGCAACATTATTAAATTTTATTTACCCATCTATGTTTATGTCTGATACAAGCTAAGGGCTGCAAAGAATCACTTTCTGTCCCCACTTCTGCAAATATAACCGTTTAGTGTTTTGTTTGCTTGTTTGTTTTTAATATATATATTAGTAAGTTAGCACTTGAATCTTATTAGAGCTTCTTAGTGAACTTGCTGGGAAAAGGGAAATAGACTGGAAGATGTTTTTTGGTAGGGAACAGCATAGTTGTTTTGCAAGCTGAGCTAAGAAACACATCTTCTAGCTGCAAAAAATATCACAGTGAGCCACTGATCACTGGGCATGGTGCCTCCAAGTTTATCAAACACTTCTGTCCAGGAACCTGCATCAAAGCTGCTCTGACCACATTAATCTCAAGTCAGCTGCTTTTAATTTGTGCCTCAGCTTCACCAAGACAGTATCAGAGAAGAAGGTGATCCAGAGAGATAGACAGTATTGACATAGCAATGAAATTACAGTTCATAATATTTTGTGGTCTGTGCTCCAGGGTTTTAGCTAATTGTTGAATAAGATCAGTAATAGACCTGGGCTGCCCGTATTAGAAGAGCAATTTGGAAGAAAGGAAAGAATGAGAAATTCTTGCAGCTATTCCAAGCAATCTCAGAGTAAAAACAAATTTCTGGTCTTCACAGGTACCTAGGTTTGGCCAACAAGGCTTCTGACTCCCACAGCCTGTGTCACATGGGTCTTGATCAATTTGTTCACTACCTTGAACAGTTGCATAAAGCAGGGAATGCTCGAAGAATAGAAAAGTTACACAAGACTGGGTAGGATCGGGATAACAGGAGACAACCTGCACACAGTTCTCTGCCTCGCTCATTTCAGCCTTGCTGTGGGGGTGATTCAAGTACCCGAGTTCCAGGGGTTGAACTGCTGGTGATTAAGAGAAAGCAGCACCGTTTGGGGATACCTGCACTACTGAACTGAGCATCCCAGTGGACGGATAGCTGAGAGCTACCATCATTTCCCAGCTCGATCACACTTTTCCATGTACCACAGCTTGATGCCTAGTTTTATTTTTCTGTTTACACTTCACAAACATATCATTTTTTCTTAGACTGTCCCCAGACTGTAAAGGTTCTCAGTGCCTTTACCACAGCCCAGGGCAGCAAAGTTTTAAAATGACATTACTTCTAACTTTGAGGCAAGGTGTCTGATGACAGCACAGCAGTGAGGAGATCACCAGAAGACAGTAACAGCTGACAGACTTTTCCCAAGCCTTGCCAGAGATGCACAGCCTGGGACAAACCTCCTTGCTACCTGCTCACTTGGACCCACAATGGCTGCAGGAAGAGTTTCTAAAGCAGGGAAAAACAGCCAGGCCTTCCAAAAGTAGAGAAATGAACAGACTAATATTATCAAAATCCTTTTATTTTTACGTTATTGCTGGCTTTTATTAAAATTATTGTTAAAATACAACCTGTTTCTATCAAGAGGTTCAATTTCAACAACACAATTTTCTGTTGGAAAACATTTCACCATAAAAAAACAGTCTATTCCACTGATAAATTTCCATTTCTTATTTTTCCTGAAGAGAGCAAGGGACAACTATGTATGAATCTCTCCTGCGGAAATGCATTTTCTTAGCTGGAAAAATGCAGGTGTCTATTCTTCCTAGGAAGCATGAGTAAAGCAGCAGTTGATTAACAGTAAAAGCAGTATCAAGAGAAATATATGCTAAGTTTCAGCACAGGATTAATTTCTATGGGTAAATATGTATAAATTCCATACAGTAATAGAATATGTGGCAAAATTCAACACATTCTCACCATGATGGTGTAAGCAATCAGGACATATATTAAGGAAAATAACATGAGAGAGATACTGAAAAATACCTTTCAAAACTTCCTTTACTGGATACACGATGTTGCTACAGCAGTAGTCCAACATATTATTTTCATCTCACATTTTTAGACTAGTAGGTAACACGAGGCAAAACCCTTGCTACCTGACTTCAGCAGATCTACATCAATTTACATATTCTGAGGATTGTCCCCGTCGGTTTAATAACAAGAAAGAGAGCAGTACCAAGCATTTTAGTGAACACCTCCCAGAAAATGTTTTGGTAATTTTCAGC
Organism: Chauna torquata; assembly: GCA_013399475.1. Classification (NCBI taxonomy): domain Eukaryota; kingdom Metazoa; phylum Chordata; class Aves; order Anseriformes; family Anhimidae; genus Chauna; species Chauna torquata. Next base: position 649,832 of record VXAL01002945.1, read on the forward strand.
GTAAATCCTTTCAAGCTTCTTGAAAGAAGGGCTACACAGCCAGGAAACAAAAAATCCCAAACCAAAATGCTCCCCTGCCCCACCCTCACAAGGACTGCTAAAGAAGTTCAGAATTACACAGGAACTGAGCGAAAGCAACCCTGAAGACCATACTCTGAAGGAAAAGATGTCTTAGAAGAAAATTTAAGATTTAATCCATAGAACAGTCAGTTGATAGCCTGTTTGCAACCGAGTTCACTTACTCAACAGCAACAAAAATAATGCAACTACACTCATAAATGAAATACTATATATAAAGGGTTAGCTCAAGCTTTTTAGCTGAGCTACTCCCTAAAAGCTACATAGCCTGCCTAAAAATACTAAATTAAGAGAACGTCTCACTGACGTGCACTATTTATTGATGTTTATGTAGTGCCAGTGCATAAGCAAGTATTTTAACCTTTCTCTGCACCTCAGTATTTCAAGTCTCAGTTTTTAATAATGACATTAAGCAGTTCCTAAATTAAACGCTACTACACTATTTCCCAAAATTGTGAAGACTAAACAGAGTAAAACAAAATACAAAAGAATTTTTTAAAAGATGAAATGATCAGCAAAAACGATATATAAAGCCATTATTTTTTGCTGGGCTTTGTTGTGACAGCTACCATGGCAAACCCATTAACATATTTGCTGTACAAGTATGGTCAATCTATGGCCTTAATTAACTTTCAAGTGGAGAGTGCTGTGGCTTACCACTTATTAAATAACCACTACAATAAGTTACAGTTTTACCCTTCCAACCTCACTTAGCCAAGACACCTAGAAGAACCAGCTTTCTATCTGACTATAATTTTGTAATTGCTTTTTACTGGAATTATGTTGAAACTGGACCCCCTATGTAAATGTATTTTGCCTGGTTCATCTAAAATTGGCCACCCCTAATCAGATCTGGTTGATATTTGATTGAATAAGTGGAAAATTAAGTTTCTCTATGATGATGCTTTCCTTTTCTTCCCTTCCATTATTTATAATGTAGGCATTTTGGGTTGGAATTTGAAAGCATGCCCCCTAGAGAACAGCAGAAGACAGACACATCGGAAAGGCTGCTTTGAAAGCTAATCTACTTCCAGTACAACACACAAACAGTGTAGTTACACTAAGCAAAGCTAATTTCAGCAAGCACTTTATTCATGAAGAAAGCAATGCGATTTGAGATTTAATCGAGTCAGAATTAGGTTTTGTGATTAGCTAGGCTGAGCTCTCAAGGTATAGTCATAATGATATCATTATTTCCACGCATCCATGTGGCATGAGCATCTCAAGTAGTGTAATGCTCTGTATGTTTAAACTTGTATACAGCCAGCTAAAAGCAACTGAATTCACCTCTATCAGGCATTCCACTGAGTATAAAATAGGACTTGAGTTAGAAAAAAATACTTCTACAAAGGAAACACGTGAAAAGGCCACAGGAGTGCACAACTGAAAAATATATAAAAATGCAAATTTCCCTAAACTTCATCTTTGGATGGACTGAAGCAGAAGTGAGAACTTCAACAAAGCTATAGAAAAAGATGACAGGTCTGAGTTTCAGAAATTTAAGACAGCGGTAGGATTAGATACTTTAGGTTGTCTTCACATACATTTCTTATGGGAGTTAATTCCATTTGACATGCAAGACCAAAGCAAGATTACAGAGGCATAGCCCCATGGCGAGGTGTATGCTGTAGCTAAAAGCTGGGATTTGAATAATTGTGCAGGCTTACTCCAAGAATCAGGCGAGAACAGAATGAATGGATTATTACAAGGAACTTTGTACATTTTTAACTGCTGGACTTAATAAAATACCCTGTGTGTAAGACTGGTATTATGGTCCTCTGCACTCACTCTAGTTGAAGTTTGTGGTAGGATCTATCAAATATGAGAAAAAACAGAAGCTGTTAAAAAGAATGTGTAATGAAGAACTGGGCAGGGCCATGCCCCGTGCGATTTTCTGATGCAATCAAATTTGGAGAGTGTTAGTTCAACATATTCAGGCCCCCCAAAGTTAAAGGGAATTCATTTCCTGTGTAAACGAAGGTTGAGGAAACACAAGAGATTGGATCAGAAAAATGAGGGGGAAAAAAAAAAAAAAAAGGTGAGTTTTCATTTCACTGTTTCAGCTTGTTAGCTAGGTCATTTATTACACAGAAAGATTACTAATCCACACATCATTTTTTTTTTAAATTGACCTCTTCCCTTTGTGTCTGTAGAAGCACTTGTCTGTAAAAGGAGGTAATAGCTGACTGCTCCTTAGAGTCAGTGCTGCTTAATTAACTGTCCAGTGAGAATTATTGAAATACTTATATAATTCTTATTTAGTACTCATTAAAGTGAGAGATACAAATGCTGGACAATGAGAGGTTCAGGAAGGCTTTGAAAAGAGGGAGTTAGTACTCTAACAGCAAAGAATTATGAAAGCCTGCCCATTAACAGTAACAGAGCAGACCTTTCATTTTAAAAGTCACTGGCTCAGATCTGGACTTACTCGATATTTTTAAAAAGCTCCTTCATCTAACCCCCTGGCAATAGATGATCTCCGATTCCTCCTGCCATCGCTAACCAGACTACGCAGTAGATGCACAAAGGAGGTAAATGAAACTCCTGCACTGCCAGGTGACAGCGTTCTCCTCACAGCCCCACACATGCAGAAAGCTCCTCAGCTGTACCAAGGCAGGGCAGAGAGAACCAGATGCAAGGACTTGTGCTGAAACAGTATTAGCAAAGTACATGTACTTTCTCAATGCAGGGCGCTCCTTGCATAAAACATGCCCATGACTATCACTATGTTGCATATAAAAGAAAAACTCAGATGATGATCATTTTGCCCTAAAAATAATCTCCATTTCATTCCAATGGGTGCTGTGGAAGCCTGACATAAAAGGTGATGAACATCCTGAATAACTTGGCAGCTTCCAAAACGGAGATGAAGAGCCTGCTGGGTACTGAGCAACAGCAAGATTCAGCACCACCTATAACTTACTCTGTGACATGGATTATGGCAGTAATAGACTGTTGTACAGAAAATGAGCTAAATTCATCAGTACTTTTTGCAAGAGCAAAAGAACATACATGCGCATCTTCCACGCGCAGTAAGATCTTTTCAGAAATAGCTAACTGAAAAGAATTGGCCCAATTTCAATGTTTCCTGTAGCAAAACTGGGTTTACAAAGGCCACATTCCTCAAAAGTTTGTCCTCAGAAAATTTACCAACAATAGAGAACAGTGTTACCATCATCTCAGAGGCATTGAAGGTTCATTCATCCACAGAAGGTGTGCTCCCTTTCTCTCTCTTATCTATGTATTGTCAAAAGTTCTTGAATCTACAGGAATTCACTTAGAAATGAAGCTCAGATATCCTTTCTATTCATATAATGATTGATGAAACACGAGGGAAAATAAATTGAATTATGCTAAATCTCCCAGGGAAACATAATTAAGCTGTAAAACATTCCCTTGAAATCTTTGTATCACTCAGGCTGTGTCTCCTACTACGTGATCAATAATAATATTAATTAAAGACAATTATTTTGAAGGACTGGCATGAACTTTCAGCTTTTACTATATTTTATACTATTAAAAACTAAGAATTTGTTTAGGTACCATATCTTTGAAATTCTAAATTTTCAGCACATTTCTCAAGTATTGTGCCTGGGATTTTTGCTTTCGTTTTTTGATAGCCATTGCTCTTCTTAATTCTAAAATGTGTATGTCTGCATGTGGTTCAGTAGACATACATTAAAGAAACCACACTGATGATAACACAAATGTTACAATCTTATCCTAAATGGAGAAGCTGTCAATTGCATAGATGATGCTGGTTTTAATTCCTCTTTACCTGGAATTCTAGGCATTAAGTACTTGTACACAGTAGTTACATGACACAATCCTACAACACATGCCTCCATCACCAAACCAAAACATGGTATATAATTCCAGTTTTTCAAGCAGAAGATGAAGCAAGACCTGCAAAAGTTGCAGGTGAAAAAATCACAGCAGACATGGCTCAAAAAGTTTTGGGATCAAAAGACAGGAGAAAGGAAAAAAGCTAATTTGATACTAAAGAGGAAATAGTATCACGAGTTTTCCAAAGGAGTTTTGCCATAGATGGAATTTGTGGAAAAAGAGGCCAGGGAAAAAATTTGGTTTGTAATAATAACTTCTCAATGCAATGAAATTACATAGAAGACAAACGTGTTTTTTTCTACCTACAGATAAATACAAATCATTAGTGTGTGTACATATGTATTTTAAACATATATTCATAAATATATAAAAGACTATAAATGCATTATGGCTTTAACTACATACTCTTGTTTACTCAGACTCACAGGAAAAAGGAGAGGAGAGGTGAGAGGGGAGGGGAGAGGGGAGCCCCTTGTCTTGGCCAGAAAAAATAATCCAAATGAAATGGGGAAGATGACATAAAAAGCACGGCAGTTCAAGCAAGTCTAAAATGCAATGCCATCTCTAAAGAGTGACCAAGACTTTCATCAAATGTTGTAAGCTCTGTGCTGAGGATTTTTTCAAAGAGAACTCTCACTGGGCAAACAAGTTCCATTTTCATGAACGCTTGTCATAAACTCACACATGTGAAAGAGAGATGGACTTCTAAAATACAAAAGCATACATTACAAAGAATACAAAAAGCTGCCAAAGAAAGTAGACATTGAATTTGGATCACTAAATATTATTACAAAAGCCATAAATAGAGTAACAATAATTAGCACAATGCCTTGTTATTCCTGAAATTACAACAGGAAAGCAGTTTAGCAAAGTAACAGGATCCAAGATGTAAATAAACCGGGTGTTTGCTTGTTCTTTTACTAACACAGGCTTTGAGATGGCAAATTTCAGACCCTGTGGAAGAAGGCAAATAATTTCTCCCCAAAGGCAAAGGAAAGATTCCTCAAATGAGCTTTATCCTAAAAAAGATCAGAGTAAAATATATGAAGCAAGATGACATAATGGGCTGTTGCTTAAACGTAGTCACCGATAGTACCCTATTCTGAAAACTAGGCTGTGGGTAATTGAATGTAAGACGAAGCAAAAATATAGAAAAGGCCAAGCTGAAGCTGAAGAATAAAAATGCAGTGTGTGTAACAGTATTGAGAAGAGTACAGCTCTGTAGAACTGATTAATAAGAAGAGCAGTGAACAGTACAGAGTGGATTTGCAGAGATTAGAACGTTGCAGGCTTTGTCCAGAAGATTGTATAAAGTTCTTATTGGGTTTGAATTTAAATAGGGTAAAATTTATCTAACACTATTAATGTTTCCCTTTGACCTTTAAATATATCTTCCCTCCACCTCAAAAAAGGACACTTTAAAATGTTTATGCTCCACTGTATTATATTGCCTGTGCACGTGTGCTTGTGCATATGGCATATGCCCATGTGTGCACAGTCTGTTACATTTCTTTGCACTGTAGTAAGAAATCAAGCAAGCCATTGCAAACCGTTTTAACCCTGGCAGTCAAATCCAGGAGAACATACACTTTGATAAACCTGTCAAGTCATGCTTCTCGCACTTCTGTGTTAACAAGTCCAAAAATATGAAGTACAAGATTGCATAGTAGGAACTTGGTAATTTTTGTTTCAAAGCTCTCACAAACACTCCACTGGAACATGCATTGTAGCTTGTGGCAGCACCACCTCAGAGAAGTTTAAATCAGTAGTAAGAATTTTTTTTATGAAGAGATGAAACATAAAAATGGACTGGGCAGTAAAACTGAAGATAATATTTTAAAAAAACAGAAAACTACAGGCAACAACAGGATGCTGAGTGGAGATGGCAGCATCAGGAAAACATAGCATTCAGTGACAAGTTAATGATAGAGACCGTCATTACAGACAGAATTAAATATTTAATGGATAGAATCCAAGGGAAAGACACCAGAATGCAGATTTAATTTTCTGGTTACAAAGCTGCTTTTTCAAGATGTCTTCGAGGGAAGACTTCTATACCTAAGCAATTGTGTTTTTGAGAATTTATACCTCTTCATCATATGAGATAGGGAGTTGTGCTCAGTCTGGAAACACTCAGAGTAGTCCCAGCTGGGGAAAAAAACAGCTTTTTGTTTGTATTTTATTTCCATCAAGGTACAATATTTGCCACAGACTTAAAAGTAGAACCTTCCAGAGAAAAAGTCACAAGAAAAGGGTGCTCCGAAAAGCAAATTACATAATAACCAGCAAAGAGAAAACATGAAAATATTTAAAACAATATTTAAAATTAAAATTCCAACAAAGAAACATGCTTTCAGCAATAGAAATGCAGATTTTCCGTCCCAAACCTCTTGCCATTTTGAAGAGGGGTTAGAATGGATTTTTAAGACGCAGTCAAGGCAAGCCAGATTTTTCTTATTTAACTTTCCCTGTCTAAATGGTGCAAATTAGAAACCCAGCTCCCTACACAGTCTCTGGAGGAGGACAGGTATAGAACAAAGGGAATCTTTCTCTCTTTATGGACTACACAGAGAGCCAAGAGGATCACTCTGGAATACAGTATATGTCCAAGAGTAAGGGAGGTGAATCCCACCTTATACACTCATCCAGAAAGCTGGAGAGTCTCACCTTCGACCAGCCCTAGCTGCTGTTCCTCTAGAGATTTTGGATACCTCTATGAATTACCCTCTGGAATTTGAGTAAATTTCAGGATTTGGAAAAATATATATTAACTGTTTAACAAGTAGAAAGACAAATGAAGAAAAGACTAATTTTAAATGTAGCTTTTCCTGCCTCCATGCATGCTCACCAATGGCTTTTCCTATACACAAAGTTGACTGAAGGGAGGGGTGGGATTGAATAACAAATTGATGTGATACAATCACATCATTCACAATCACATAATGGACTATATCCCAATTTTCAAAAGGCATAAAGTATCCTCATTAATACGATAAGTGCAGCAGTCAAATCAGTACTGTGATTTTATCAGGGTTTTTGACTGTACATGAATTAGAATATAAAATGCATACAGAATATTTAATGGGAAGGCTTTAACATTCTGTGAATGTATTTCTTACTGTCATTTACATCGCATTAAAGTGAAATTCCGCATAAAAGCATAAAGAGAATACTCTATGTCCTAAATTATAGTTTTTCATAGTTGTCATGTCCACATACTGGGAATCTTATTCACAAGCTGTAATATTATCTTAAGTCTGAAAAGGGTAAGGTGTTTCTCTGTTTATTTGTTATGGCTGTCAAGTGGAGTTGTCGCACAATAAGGTCAGATGGTCGGGATGAAGCCCATGGAGATCTTTCGGGGATGTGATTGCATTCAGTGCCTGTTCTACAACAGATTGCTAAACCTTGGGCTTGTAGTTCTCATTCTTGGCAGAGTACTGAAATTGTTACCAGTGTTAGAGAGATGTTATCTACTTTTAGCTCCTTTTCTCCACCTTGCTTTCAGAGCATTATTTTAAAATAAAGTTTGCCAACAAATATTTGTCTTTAATTCCAAAGGGATGCATTTAGTCTTTAAGAAATAAGTATATGCTATTTCTGTATGCGTGTGCTTTGTATTAAATTTTACCATAAAAGCTACTAATATCAGTTTTTACAGTCTAACCTATTTTCTTAGATACAGTAGTTTTTCATGCTTCTTCAGACTTGATGATTAATCTAGAAGAGAGACTCTGTAAACTCAGATTTGTTCTTGGATCTTCAAACCACTTAGCATGGACTGAGTGATGTTTCTGAGCAATATATTGTAATTGGTCTAAATCCTTCTCAGCTAAATGCTGTCAGTTAAAACCCTGTTTGTTTGTTTTCCCCAGAGTGACTGGAACATAAGAGAATATAACAAGATGGTGTACTGCCCATGCAAACGTCACACGGGCTTCTTCTGGCTACAGCTTTTCAAACAGATACAGGTCAGTTGCTCCTAGAGGAGCAGCAAGTACAAGCGTTTCAGTTGCACGCGTGCTAGGTACGTCCTTAGATGCCCAGCATGCAGGAATCCTAGAAGCTCTTAGTGGTACTTTGAGATTCAAAGTCGGGGTTCTTTCTCTGACGCAAACAGGTGGCTTGCAGCTATAGCATCTACATAGTCTTATTGTAATCTATTATTTGTATTGCACCACCTTGCACCACAGCAAAAATACGTGGTTACTGCCAGCTCTCTCCACTATGCTGCCTTGGGGTACATTCAGCATCTGTGTTAGGAACCCCTACAAACTGGGCTCACCGGCCTTTCTCAGTCTGCAGTCACAGATTTTCTATGTTGTCTACATTCTTTCAGTGTTTTTTGTTNAATAACTGCTGCACTTTAAACTGTGAAAGATTGTATGCTCTTCTTTTTTATACTTTTCTATTTTTTTCAAATATTGGATCTTGATTTTCTTCCCTCTACTCCTCCCTCCCCCATCTCATTAACTTCCCATTGGATCTACTGGCATCTGCAAGGACTTTTTTCAACATATGTAGCACCCACAAAATTTTTGGGCGGGTTGGAGGGGGATAAGATATGTAGCATCCAAGCATCTTGGGGAGAAAGAACAGGAAGTTTTACTGAATTCATGGTAGAGGCAGCTACAGCTTTAACTGTATCCCTTGTCTGTGAATTTACAGATACTTTCAGACCAGAGAGTAGCAAATATTGGCATTGCTGTACTCTGGTTCCAGTAAGCATTCATCCACACTGGGGCAGGAACGGTACTGTTTGAAAGAACCACACAGACTGTTGAGTACGATCAGTGCTGTTTTTAGTACTGCATAAATTGCTAAAAGACCAAGGACTTTTATATAGTCAATGCGAAATAAAGAACTTGTAGAAAGTGATACCTCCTGAAACTGTCTTTTTGCAGAGCAAACAATCTGCTGCTCGATTGTAGAAAAGGAGATATACAAGTGAGAATGGCGCTTCTGGCTGAATCTGCCAGGAACAGGTTACAAAGAAAGAAAACTCTCTCCCTCCTTTCGTCTTCATCCTCAGTACACCCAACCACAAGTATCCAAGCCCCTGCAAGTCTGCAAGCCAAATATTTGTCATTTCAGCTCCTTTACTTTGTGCCATATAGTGCAGTTTTCATTAGGAAGAAGTCAATGCCCACCTAGCATGCATTACCAATATTAGGAATGAGGACTTTAAAGAACATAACGTTGGATAAACAGCCACAAAGGAAAGTAAATACTGTCCACGGGCTTGTCATTCTGCTTGAAGAGCCAAGCAAGCAAAATGCCGATTCAAAGGTCTGCAAGAAAGGGCCACTTTGAAATATTGTACTGGGAAGCATGCTTGCCAAAGGAGATGCCTATGCACTAATGCTCGTGCAGGATGACCTGCCATACCTGGAACATAACTACCATCTGAATACTTAGCACTGGGTACCTCAAATAGCACGACAGAGCGACTGGGGACACAGGCACCCCATTTACAGCGAGAGGGACGGCGGCATATACCCTTACGTATCCTGCAGCAGCTTGCTGTGAGCCACAGCGCTCGCTCTGTGCCAGCAGCCCGTGTCAAGTCCTGGTCACACAGGTCCTCTCCAACTCCTACCCCTGAAGTATGTCTGATATTTAAGAAAAGGACAATTCTACCCATACCATGTACAAACTTTCAGAGATTGCTTTCCCAGCATTTACTATCAAGTGACTCTGTGCATAACAGTCAGAAGCCTCTTGCCCACGACAGCCCAACCAGCATGGTGTTTTCATAAAGATCCTCGTAACACCCTGTGTTACTTTGTTGTTTCAATCTTTCTCCTTCTTAAAACCATGTTGAAACCACATTTCTTTTCCCACACTTGCTTTTTTCAGACCCCTACTCTCTGTCCCTCCTGATTCCAGATACTATTGAATGTGAAAATATTTAGAGTAATTTGGGGCAGATATTTTCAAAATGATTTCTATAGGGCTTTTCTGTCAAGCCTCCAGTTAAAGTCTAGGAGTTGCAGGGCTGACTTGCGTAATTAAAATAATAGTCCTGCTAAGGCCTGGTATTATGAGCATTTCACTGACAATATTTTACCCGTCAACTTTAATCTTGTTACATTCAGAAATTAAGAATATTCAGATTCTTGGATTGTTACAAATCCAACAAAACCCACAGTATTTCAGTACTTGATATTGCTATCTAATTAATTAACCAAATATTCATCCCACAGGGGCCACTTTTTTCCAAACCAGAAAGGAAGCAGTTCCTTACTCTGGTGTTAAGTGGTGTGGTATCAGTTTGCAGTATCATCTTTGAGGTGAGATATGAAACAGAGGTCTGATCCGTAATGGTATTCATAGATCACAGGGTATATTTTTAATAAGTGTTAAGGCTGGTTCACTGTGCCGGTTTTAATGTTGACTAACTCAGTTTCATCTACAAAATCTCCTTTGCAATTTCCCTTGAACACAGAAGTCATACTCTCATCCTGCTCTAAGACTGTTGTAATGTCAAAGTTTATGAAGAATACTGCCATGCTGAGAGCACTGCATTTCTCCCCCTGCGAGCTGATTCCCACCCACAGGAGCATAAGGGACAGGACCATTTTCAAACTTGACCTTTTAAGGTAAGCACTGAGACAAACACATTCATACCTAAGTTTGAAAATGGAGTTTGTGCTACTAAAAGGTTTTTTTTTACAGTTCTTTAGTGTGAAAGATAATATATAAATACAGAATATTTCATGTGAAAAAGCTACAGAAGCAGTACTTTATAATTTTAAATGCAATCTTTTTTCTCTTTCAGCATCTTTCAGTTCTTCCTAGGGATGCCTTTAGCTCTAACGAGATAAAAATCAAATAAACATGAAGAAAAAAATAATTACAAACCAATGAATAAAAATCATTTTTACAACTACAAAACGTACAGTATGTTGATGAGTTAGTCTGTTTCTATCAGAAATTCAACGTGCATACATGATAAATCTGATCAGCCGTTTGCATGTAAAAGACACGTAAGCCTTGTCTTTTCTTGAAGTTTTCTGATTAGGATTTTAGGTATTATTTCTGATGTTTTTCCAGATTGACATCCATGATCTACTTTGATAATGAATACCCCAAGAGAGCACAGAGACAAGACTGGGTCTCAGAAGCTAGGAGCATTTCAATCAAAGATGGTTTGTTAATAATAAAGTAAGAAAAAAAGCCATTTGCTTCTTTTGCAGTGACTGCAGCGCTGACCCTCTCTTGGTCCTGCTAGGCCTGTCTGAGCAACAGCAGAGTTCAGTGGTAATTAAAGCAACAGTGTTGTGAAAAAAGTGTGAATTACTTTTACAAGAAGACTTGGATGTTGCTACCGACTGACAAAGCACAGCAGGAGAACTCTGCTGGATATTAAAGAGCTATGGTAGTCACTGTATTGTAAGGTGGCTTTTCAGCACAATGCAAAATTGTGACTTTTCACAAGTTTATATCTCAGGAACCATTTGAGTTATCGGCTTAAAATTTAGTATGTTTTATAAGGCACATAGCAGACACCATAAATGTGTCACGCTTGGTAAAATCTGGTCCTGTTTAAATTATGTAGGCCCTAAATTCAATTTTTACCCTTCAATTATGACTTCACTGGGTAATTATTGCAGTATTACAGCCCAGGCTGTTGTGCAAAATTACAGAAAGGGCTACATATTCAGACATCTCTCAGCAAATTATAGTAGTGTCAAATAGCCTGAATTTCCATTTTTGACATTTTTAAAACTAAAAAGCATAGCAGCTCACATTTTTGGTATTGCACAGAGAATATATAGCAGGTATTATATAGCAGCCCTGTACTGTACTGTATAAATATCCTTTTAAGACAACAGGATTCTGTGAGGCAACACAAAGGGCCGGTTGTGACAAATGCTTCACTATCTCAATGTCTTTTTCTATAGTTATCAGAACAAGTACATGTTACAGCAGTCTGTATGCTTTTGTTAGCATGCACTGAGAGCCAGGGACAGATCCTTAAGTTGGTTTTGAACATACGTAAATCCCATAAAGACAGAATATACAAATACAGCTACTTCTATTATTCTGAGAAAATAAAGGTTAGAATCCGGCCCAATAATCCACAGAAGAAGGGGAGAGGATCTTCAGCACAATGTGATGGTGTTGTCCTTTAGGGTGTGATATGATTTGATTCAATAGTCACTATAGCGGCTTCTGAATTAATTTGCAGTGCAGAGTAAGGAATTTATATAACCAGAAATACAAAATTTTCATTTCAAGACTTAAGAGCTTGAAAAAGCAAATAAAGATTTTCTAAATACTCATTCAGGTCCTGTTTTGAACAAAATCTAGGACCTACTCTGAGCAGTCCAGCTAACTTGTGATTTACACAAAAATCACAAAGAATGAGGAATTTACTTACATGAAATTTCAAAGCAAAACCTAGCACTTTTTGTTCCAGCAGAGAAACACAAAAGACCAATAGAATTATGAAAATCTATTGGGAGCCTAGGACCATAGCCACATAAAGAAAGGTAGTCCAGTATCTGGTGTTACCGCTCGGGTTGGAAGTCTCATCACCCAAGGAAAATTTTTGTTTCCCAGACTTTGGAAAATAGTTGGTATGTGCTGTTCACTGTTGTAGGGAGCGAGGGAAGAGTCTGGGTAGCCCACAGGGAAAACGATACACACGTTCAATTTTGCAGTCCTGAGGTTACCCCAAGACAAATCACTGTACATTGTTTGGCTGCAGTTTGACAGAAGTGGTAGGTACGAGCACAGTGGTTAGTTAGGCACAGCAGTTCCGTCAACTGTGTTCGTGGATTCTTGCAGTGAATCACTTTATCGAATACATCTAATAGCAAAAGGATCACTTGTCTAAAGTTTTGTTGCATCAAAATAAAACCACAGATTTCAGAACCCCCACAGCTGGGGAGCTGGGAGGGAAGAGGAGACACAAATTCGTGAATCTGCTAAGCGCAGCTGTCACAGAATTAAAGAATGAAGAAAATATACAAAATAAACATGGAGGAGGAGGGACACAAAAAAAATCACCTCAAAGAACTTGAAGCTACTTCTGTAGTATATGTTCAAATCGTGGGTGTTGTTTACGGCACCTAGACAATGAACATAAAATTTTTTTTAAAT
>VXAL01002945.1:662875-703059 GCA_013399475.1 Chauna torquata
ATTTTTTTTTTATATTTTTTTTCCTTATTTTTTTTTTTTTTTTTTTTTTTTTGGATTTCCAGATGGGCAACATGCATCCTTCGTTCAATCCTTCCTATGTCTTTCAAAGCTTAGGTAGTTCTTAAGACGTGATGCAAGTGTGCATCAGGGATTTTGTGCCAGGGAAAATAAGAAAAGCTTGCTAGAATTCAGAAATACAGTTTAGAACAATAAACCTCCATCCAGGAACTCAAATGCCCTGTTATTCTCTCATATATATATATACAACTGTACATAAAAATAATCAGATCTCCAGCATCAGTAAAGTAAACACAATATCAAAACAAATTTCCATGAAACTAATCCCTTTAACCACCACTCACTCCTAGGCTGCCCTGCTCTCACCCATAAATAATTCTGTCCTTGAAATATAGGACTTTGAACAATGCTTTCGGATTAATTTATAGTTAACAATCAAATGTTTGGTGTTTGTAAAAATTACACCAAACATGAAAAAAATCACTCCCCTTAGCATATCATCATTTGTTTTACTTTTTATTCAAGGAAAGATTGATTTTTGCAATGATCCAGCAAAAAATTTGATTACTTGCTTAACAATAAGCATATGTAGTTGCTCATTTGCTTAAGTGCTTTGCTGGATGAAGGTCAAAGTGCTTCGAGTCTTAAAGTATGAAACCTAAGTTTTGCCTTCCACCCTTTTCCCACCCTGAAGATAACTAAACTAATAGCAAAATTGATTAAATCAGTGCAAAGCTTAGTGCTCAGTTTAGGACATACTGAGTCAGTCAAACATCTTTCTTTACCATAACATCATGAAAGCCACAGAATCTGCATCGGAAAATAACATTAAAGGACATGACTGCTTGCTTTCTCCTGTGACAGACAGGCAGTCTCAAGATTACAGGCTGGAGCCATCAGTCCTTACCCGCACATTGAAGAAGGATGCATCGCGTTATGAACTAAGGGGCTGACGTGGCTGTTTATTCCTAAGTCACAGACACATGGCAGGGGTTAGGGTATGAGGAGGTTAAAATCCTTATCCCCTCAAAGAAATCATCACATCTTTACTCCAACAGCTGATTTTAATCATGAGGGAAGTCGCCCATGGTTGGTACCTGACAGACATGGCCCATGCAGGAACAGTTCCTTGAGCGAGACTATTTGTTTGTAAGCTCCGCTCACTGCCACAAGTCACATAACCAGCCTCTTAACTTGAAAGCCCAATACACACCCCACAGAACAAAACCAGGAAGCAATGTGTCCAATTAGTAACAAAGACTCAGTTGCTTTTTGATCATATTTTATATCCTTCCCTTGCTATGCAAAGAGAAATGCAACAGACACAAATGCATGTGACGTGTCAGTCTTCAACTCTTTTTGTAAAATGGAAACAATTACAATACAATTAAATGACAGTCCCATGCTAAATAAATTGAAATGAAAACAGGCTCTCACAGCATCATTCCAGTCACATTCTCTAGCAGTTAGTTTATCACTTAGCAGTACTGCTGGGCTGAGCCATTGCTCTTTGCTTGTTTTTTGATCAATTTCATAGTTAACCTGAACTTCTCTGATCAATCAGCTCTTTAGATATTCACAAGTTCAAACTTAGGAAGAGCCAGAAACCTTAACTTAATTACTATCCAGTGGGCCCATATGAAAGCGTGCATATAAAAGCCAGGATTCATACTAGTCAATTGTTTTCTTCAGTGGTGAGAACAGTGTTTATACTGTGTGACCTTTACGGAACAGAAAAGTAATAGAAATACTTTTGACTGCTGTTTATGTGTAGATGTATGGTTACTGAGATGTTACCAGGCAGTTCATATATCTACTTAAAAAAAATTCTCCAATTGTAACATTCCTTATTTCAGAAAGGATTTTTTTTTCCCCAAAAGAGTTTATGATACTGTCCCCTTATGTCGGATCAATATAATTCTCTGACGCTAAAAACATCAAGTCCCTACATACAAAGAGCTCCAGCAGAGGTTAATAGCAAACTCAAACAATGGCTCACTTAAATTCAAAACCCAGTATTGAAACTTGTTTCTGTGCAAGCAGAAGGTGACCCAGGCTTTAGCAAAACACAAACTTTGCTTTCTGAGAAGTAGGTGGAAATGAACACTTCTAACATTGAAATAAGCTAGAAAAGTGAAGGAGAAAAAGCTTTCTAAGACAAATTAATCTAACTATAATTCCTTTCAGGGGCAGAGGTGTATAAAAACCAATTCAGCCAAGTTCTGAGTAACTCTTGAGTGGTATTAAGCATGTCATGTTACTTTTAAGTTCCGTATCGCCTTTCCTGACCTGTCAGCATCAGCCCCAGAACCAGAAGAAGTAGTAGGGGAGACATCAAATACTGAAAAAGAGAGAATGAGAAAGTAAAATCAATGCCTTTTGGGTGTAATCTTCATGGACAGAGCAAACATGCCTGCCCTAAAAGTCTAAGAGCCTTCAGCTTTGATTCCTTTACTACATGTAGTACTAAATAATACATACTCTCACATGGCAATTTGTCCATAAGACCTCTTTTTTTTCTTCCCCTAATTGGCTAATAAACTTAAAGACAAATAAGACTAAGTACGATCACATGACTGAGAAAGCAATTTGTTAAAATAACGCAACAGGATAGGAATGCATTACACCTCAAATCTTCCACCTGCTCAACAATGTATACAAAAGTACGTTTGTAAAATACAATTTAAAAATAGACACAGAGCACGCAGGCTTTGGATGACATTCCATCACTATTAGTGCACCATTTAATTAGTATGTAATGAACACACATCACCAACACCACTTCTTTTATCATGTTAAACTGTCGAGACCCTCTCTGCTGTAACTATCAAAGACCCAAAACAGCTGTAGTAAACTGATCACTCAGCAAGGTAACCTAAGTGAAATCTGTAGCCATTTCACTTAGAGTACTCCCTTGTAGTGCAAATACTGAGGATTTCTCAGTCCCTTGGGGGAGTGACACAAAACAAACACGTTTAAAAAAAAAAAGCTAACAAACAGCTGGAAAAGTGAAAATAAATAAATGGAAGTCTCTTGTTCAGTATCAGATAATTATCTTTTTTTTTCCTAACACACGCTTTGTCTCAACATTAACCTCATGAACTAACATCAAATGCACTCCTACCAGACCTCATAGAAAACTTTCACTTTTCCCCAAGAAATGAAGGATCATGCCTTTCCATTACACTACAGATAAAATAGCTCATTCTCACCATACTAGCCTCAAAATATTACACTATAAAAAGTACATTTGATTTTAAAATGCCTATGGATTTCTATAAAATGAAGGCACAAGCACTTAAGTAAATTACAGTCTTCTGGTGTTCACAAATTGCAAGATCTGCAGCAGATATAGGTGCGTTTAAAAGATCATATGTAACTTATTTTTATCATGTCATGTATCATCCTAACAAGATAATTTTTACAATTAGGCACTATTGTAAATTAACACCTATAACAGCTTTGTTTCTGACCTGGATTTAAAGTGGAAATAAGGGAGAATGGGCCTTCTGCACAGGGGACTCCACCTTTCTACCAGCAAATAAAAGAGACAGACTAAGTCTATTCACCAACATGCAAGAAGGGGGCAGAGGATACGCAGAGGCAGCATCGTGCGAGTTTATGTCAGAGTCAGTGTGCCTGCAACTACAAGCGAACAGCAAAACCCCTAGTGATCCACAATGGCACAGTGGTATAATTTCCTGTAGAGACACTGCTGTTGGTCTCACCACTTGGTTGCCTCAGCTAATCACCTCATTCGCCTGCGTCGGCCATTTGGTGAGATAAAGAATGAGGCACAAAGGGGTGGCAATGTATGGTGGCACCGAGAGAACGAAAATTAACTGAAGATATGTGAGGTTAAACTAACAAAGATAAATGCACGATATTGTCTACACCACTTTTTTGCCTGGGTGGGCCCAGCGTATGACAAGGTAATGGCTCTGACAGAATATCCTAATGCAATTAGATGCACAAAGTTGTGCTTTTCCCCATATGTAACAAAAAGCTCATAGTAGCAGCATTTCTCAGAACATGAGTCCAAGAAACATCGGTTGGTAGAAACTTCTGCATGTAGATACGCACACGTGCTCCACACTTGTAGAGTATGAGAATGGAGAAGCTGACACACACACAAATAGATACGAAATGTGATCTACTAGGATAGTCATCCAATTACCATGCAAAATAAAGACTACATAGCTCTCTCTTTTATGACTTCAGATAGGCAGTTATTTACTCAGGGGGATTTTTAGCATTAAGAGAAAAGCAGAGAACAGCAATCTCGTGGCAGCTCCCCTCTTGATGAGCACAAACAAGTGTAATTCTGTGGCAGGGACAGGACTTTACCCCGAGGTCCCGAAATACTTTCTATGGGTTTACCAGGCTGCTCAGCTGGCAGGGCAATGCGTGTTACAGGCCAGCACCGAGCAAGCAGCACAAACGCTCAGTGTGAGCTGTGCCTTTAAAGTGGTTCTTTTGTCCTGTCTGCGAGATGAATGTAGTTTGCTGAAACTGAGTTTCTTTAGCCCAGTTTGTACAGGTATGGTGGCTGGCAATATCTGCAGCCAGGTTTTGTAAGGTACAGCTCTTGAAGGTACCTCATATACTAGTGTAAGTGGTAAGTAAAATAAGAAGAAAATGATGACATTCTTCAAGAAACAGCTTTAGGTCCTTGAAAATGATTATTTCAGTTTGCCTGCAACTGTAAAAATGAGTTTCAGGTAATAGCTTTTCTTTTATATAGTAAATGATAAATGAGCATTTAAACATTGACTCATCCACCAACGAAGATATAAAGAACATAAAAACTCACTGTGGTAACAGGGAGTTTGAGGACTAAAGTCACCTGATATTTCAACCTAGTGATTACACCATAAGGATGTTCATTTGTCTTTACTTCCACTCCAGTGTTACAAAAAGTATATATATTTCCACCAAAGACAATCAACCCTTTTAGCTTCTGCCATTCATATTTCTGCAGCAACCCCCACAAGAGTTTTCTGTTCAAAGTTCATGGGTCTTTTATGACCATAAAGACCATAACTGGAGTATTCTGACCTCAGGATATGTAGAGAGCACAAAAATATTAAAAGAAACCCTCCTTCTGTGTTTCCCCTTACTCAAGATACCATTAAATACCCTAAGAACAAATCCTGCGAAAAAAGAGTGTTATCCACTTTGATTACCAATAGCAGTTCACACATTCAGCTCCTCCTTTGGTCTCAACGTGACAGGAATGAGAAGTAAAATCATTATCATGGGCCTAAGATTTTTCAAATTGGGAAAAAAATCCCAGCCAAAATAATAGACTGTGAGGAAGGAGTTTTATGATTACTAACACGAAGGTTTTTGTTTTTCCTAGAAAATACTTTTCCAAAGCTTTATAATGAATACTGATGTGAGAAAACTCCACCAGCACAAACAAATTCACCTACGAATAACTATTATTTAATAGACCAGCTGAATTTTAACATTTCAAGAGAATCTATGTTTGTGGTGAGTCAGAGGTATAATTTCTTGCCAAGGTTTTATTTCAATTGTCTCCTGCATTATGAAAGGAAACTACAGGTACTAAGCCACTAAGATTTTACTGTGTGCCATGCAAGGCAATCTTGCATTAGATTTTTGGAGGTTTGGGGCTGGGTTTGTTTGTTTTGAATCAAGAAGAAAATTACTCAGTGCAATAATATGGCCTTCATTTTACATGTTATCTGAATATAAAATGTGTTTCTTGGCTTTGTCACTAAACTACCATAGATATGCTGGCCCAGAGTACATGGAGCTCTTTGAAAACAAGTCAAGATCTTAGCTCATTTTAGCAAATATGTACTTTCAAGTTAAAGCACCTTTTTTATCTTGTTCATCATGCTCTTTGTCTATTTTCTGCAATAAAATGGATTTCTCCTACTCAGATCCTTGGCAGACAGACAATATTGCTGTAACTTTTGGAAGTGCCCTGCACATGATAAACACTATCACAATGTGCGTGCTAAAAAAAATCTTAA
The DNA here is from genome assembly GCA_013399475.1 of Chauna torquata. NCBI lineage: Eukaryota > Metazoa > Chordata > Aves > Anseriformes > Anhimidae > Chauna > Chauna torquata. The sequence goes on from VXAL01002945.1 coordinate 668,899, forward strand.
ATAACAACATACTTAAAAATAGAAATTAATTTATAAAAATGCTCCTGGAGCAGTTCACCGGAAACATTCAAAAGAATCAGTCCACGAAGAAGTTAGAAATGAAGTCATTTGGTTCAGTGACGTGATTTTCCCCCCATCTCTATTGACTGAAGGGTGAAGAATATTGAGCTCATGAATTTGGTGAGACTTGCTTTCTAGCATTCAAAACCTTTGGAAAATAGTTGGCTGCAACTCTGTGTGAAAGCTACTACATCCTATAAATGGTTTCCTGTGATCTAAATACTGAAATAAAAATAGATGAAGGATTTCAGAGAGAGTGTGAATTAACTAGTGTCTTCAATCACTAGCATTCCAGCAGTCAGAGAGTAATTCCTTAATCGGAGTACAAGTATAAACGAAGGATAGAGTCAGCGTGAAAAGAGGCAAAAACAGGCTTCAAAGCAGAATATGCTCCATAACTTCTGCATGCAAACTTTGTCGTTATAGCAGAACAAACAAGACATGTTTGACAGTAACATAATAGTTCCAGCTTAGCTTGTCAAATACTTTCTGTTGCAAGACCCTGCATTTAAGGTACTTAAAACTTTGCCAGACTTTAGTCATTTGGGCCAAAATATCCTCAAAGTGACTCGTTTAGGAATATTGATGCAAAAACAGCAAGGTTGTTTCTCAGAATGATGTTAAAGAGAAAATGTTGAGATTACAAACAGAAAACGTCCCCAACCCCACCTGCATTTCACTAAGAAATATGCCTTCATGCTTTGAAACACTGATTTAAATTTTGGCAGGGAAGCCATTGTGAGAGCAGAAATTTGTCTTCTGTTGTCTCTACGGGATAAAAAAAGCTCTTCCTATTCAATAGTCTCAGGATGTAGCATGACAAGACCCTAGAGATTCTGCCTGCTCTGAGGACGTTGCAATCTAGGGCTGCCAGGGCAATGCAAAACAGCCATGCCCCATCAGGCTCTTCTCCCTTCCCGGAGTTCAAGGACTGGCGGCAGGGAGCCTCTCCTTTCCATGCTCCCTTCCTGGCCCTCAGTACCCCCACAGTATATTTTGCTGACCAGAAAGGCCTCTGTGCAGCCACCACTCACTGAGCGCTCCCCAGAAGAGTATGGGCTGAAGCCCAGGCAAATACTCGCACCTAAGCTGCATCCTTGCCTCATTCACAATGAAAATGCCCAGCGAATAACTCAGAGGTTTCAGAAAGCTTAATTGTGGCATTTCTTGACTTCCGAGTGCTTAACTTTGTAACCTTAGCATTCTTCCAACACAGGTTTTAAATACAGTATCCTACTTACATTTGGAAATGAACAGCCACCATCCCACCAGATTTCCAGCCCTAGTCACTCCCATTTTAAAAGATACACCCTGAGGACTGACATACATAATTCAGGTTTTGGATCACAGCAGCCCCACTGAAACCTCCTGTCTTGGCTGTCAAAGAAATTGACCTTTCTCAGTTTAAAGGTGCTTTCTCATAGGAATTCTCTCAAAACTTAAAGGTTTTTAACATCCATCCAAGAAAAACAATATCTGAAAGTCTTTGGGACTCCTCTTCGGGGCTCCTGAATATATTCTTTTGTCATTAGCAATGTTGGGGCTGTCTAAGGTCTTCAATCACATGTCCAAAGATAATTATATATATATAAAAAACATATCTTCCACACACAAATTCAGTAAAATACATAATTTTAACAAAAATTAATAAATAACTTTATCTAACAATTCTTTGAAATGTAACCCTGCATTTCAAGCCCTTTATCTGAGACAGCCTTCGCACACAGTCTCCCTTTACAGCTTACGCATACAATCTGAGTCATCAAGCCATTTAACTAAGGTTGAATGTTGTATATAATTATATGTTATACCCTGATTTCCAAGATGCTGAGCTTTGGAAACTTTTGCTGACTTTGAAAATAAGACCTAAACTGTACAAATAAATGGCATGTGAGTCACTCACCATGTCCTTTCCATAGCACAATAGCTGCTTGGTTATAGTATACTTTCCCCCAGTTTGCACTCATTTTTGCTGTTCCTAAATTTCCATTTTGTGAGAGAATAATCACACTCAAACAAATTTCAGTGACCAGAGGGACTGAGAGGCCCGGGTTATCCCATACAATGCCTAAGTGTGGAGCCAAGTCATGCTGAGCTGTACATAACCATCAGGAACAGGGTCCTTGTAAGAGGAACTGTTCCTGTGTAAAGCCTGAACTGCCTTTTGCCAGTTCCCACTGACTGTGGAGGGAGCCCATCCTGATTGCATGCTTACTTCTGGCATCACTGAGACACCTGAAGTTTAGGAGAGAATCCCACCCTTTGTCACCGGGGACATGGTGTTTTGCTGAGCACGCTGCTTGAACAAACTATAAAATCCACAGGGAAACTCTGCGGATGTTGAGTAGTCCACAGAGAGAAAGCCTTACATTCCCCTGCACAAGCCTCTCTGCTCCCGCGTGGTACCGACAGCTCATCCTTCTCATCACCTCTTCCCCTTTGCTAAGATTTTATCCCCACACAGTGATGAAATCAGACAACAGTTAATGCTGACTGCCTAAATCCCCTGGCTGTTCCTTGGGATGACGTTGCAACCACTGGGCATAACTACAGTCTTTAACAGACGGCCACCATGTCCCTCAAGTCAACGTTAAGCCTTACAGCTTCGCTAGCTCCAACGGCCACCAGCTTGGCAGGGTTTATTAGCCCAGAACGAATGTGCCGCTAATGACATGTGTACCTTGTAGACAGTCACAGAGCAAGCAGAGAGAAGACGTATCTAGTCAGAGGCTAGAGCACAAAAAAGACTATGTGGTTGTTTTTATTTCCTTCTTTCATCCTCCTCTGCTTAAAAATAGTCCTTGATCTTGTAAAAGAAGGCATCTCAAAATCACAGAGGAGAAAATCACAATAATCAACTTCCTGTATGCATCTCTTCTAAAGAACAGCTTTAAAAAAAATAATAATAAAACAACAATAATTGTCGATTAATAAATGCAAATAAGACTATGCCTAACCATCCAAATTTATTTTACATGTTTTTTGGTTTGGGAAGTATGGGGAAGGGGAATGCATACCTGAAAGGATGCTGGAGATACACAGCAGGCACAACTATTAGTACAGTATGCCTGCTTGACCTCAGCTTTCCTTCTCATGACATATACAGCAACTTCCAAATGATCACACAATCAAATTCTATTTTAAGCAACTAAAAACTTCGTTTTAAAGATTTCCTTTTTATTATAGTTGGTTTCGCCATTTGGAAGTTCAAACAAAATATGTCTAAATGGAACATTATCACACAACACAGCAAAAGTTTAGATGTGTTCTCCTTGTCTCTTCCTCCCACAAAAATCAGATAAATGCATGTAACTAGTCACCACTACTTCAAACAAATTATGCTCTGCTGAAGCATGAAGAGGTTTTCTGGCACTCCCTTGAATTCAACCGACTTATTTTCACTTAACAACAGATATCTGTCGGTGTAACCTGTTTAATAGCATTATGGTTTGGCTGTACTTAAACTGCTCCTCAGCAAACCCTTCCTTCTCATGTCACTTTCAAATAAATATTTGTAACTTTTATCTTGGAAATTCTCAGGTTAAGTAAACAAATACAGTCCCCGAACAGAGGATTCTTTATCCCTTGTTTATTACAGATCATTTTCCTAGTAAGTTACTTAAAAAGACTGCAGAATGAAGAGGGGAAACTGTGTGACGAGTTTTCAGCTAAAGCACTTAAACATAGACTATGTTTTTGAAATTTTTTTTTTTTTCCCTTGAATGTATTGATATAATCAAGCCACTTAAACTGCTGGGTCATGTCCATCACTGGAACAAGCATGTTTCTATAAAAAAAAAAGAAGTAAAAGTTTGTCACAGAACATCAATACTAAAAATCACAAAGCAGACTGCTTGGGTGAAACGCTAGATCTGCAAAGTCAATGGCACAAGCTCGACTGACTTCAGCAGAGAAGTCATCCCGGGTTCTCACAGATGACACTGAACTGTGGATGTGCTTCGGGCACCTCAGAGGTATAAGGAAAAGGCGAGCACTTTGCTCCTTCCTTTTTTTCTCACAACACCAAGAGGCAAAGCACAGCCATGTCTACAAAAACCTACCACTTTGGAAAACCTACAGTTTTTAAAAGATGCATTGTTAATGACTTATTAGCTGCAGGTACAAAGCTACATTTTCACTGGAAAGATTTATTTGCTGTTTGGTCAGGTTTTTTTGTTTGTTTCATTTTTAATGATTTTCCATTTCCTAGAAATAGTTTGAGCCAGTGAGTCAAAATGTTCAGCTGTCCTGTTGCTGCGTACTAGCCATGCCTGATTCAAACACAAAGGCCACCAATGCCACCTAAACTCAAATCTTCAGGAAAGACATTTAGACCCGGGCCTTGCCTCAAGGCTATCTTTGTACAAACACTCCCCACAATTTTTACAGCCTGAATGCAACTTGGAAGAATATGATCTGCAGGTGTACTCTGTATGTTCAGGAGAAGCTTGCAAAACATTACAGCTGCTTTTCCATGATGGAAAGCACAACCCATGGACGTGATGTTCACTCGCATTGCACTACAGCGTTAGACACTAAACTGAGGTTTAGCAGCCTTTGGTACACCACAGAGCTTCCCCTGATGGGATGCAGGATGAAATCACTACAGAGGAGAGCAGAGATCTATTGGGGAAGCTTTCGCTTCCAAACTCACCTGAAGAATAAAGTGCTGGAGAATGCCTGCAGCAGGGGCAGTTTCTAAGATATATAAAGGTTTCAACACCTAGTGTATTGTGCTTTAGCACATCTGACTGCCATCTCTCAAGTTAAAAACAAAAAACAGGTAGTGAACTCATACACCTTCACTACAGAGGGCTTTTTCTTGGGGCATGAAGCAACATACCAAGTTTAACCACTGCACTCTGGGATCGTAAAAACAGACTAGGTATTTAAGTTACCGTGGCGATTTTGTAGGAAACAATGCTGCAACACAGTAGCAAAGCTGACAATCAGGCGTTAATGGAGGGGAAAGTGATTTTACCTTAAAACATGCTCAATTTTACACACTCCTCCCCACGCTTTCCTACCCACACACGCTGCCAAGTACATGGACATTTGTACCCAACCAGTCTGCATTGCCAGCTGTCAGACTCTAACATGTATGTGTGCACATGGACATAGAGTGTAATATATGTAGAAGATATGTATAAAAATAATTGACAAAGTTATCCTGAAAGTTTATTTTTATCTCCAGGGAAGAAATGGGACAGAAGGCAAAGGTAAAAGAAATCTGCAGAAGGTTCAGAGAGAAGATATGACAATAAAGGTCTAAAATTTCACCTTTACTGCTTTCGTATTACAAAAATAACCATGGAAAATAAACAAACATAGCTACATTCCCTAAATTTTCACTGGCAACCCAATTTCAATTCATGAGTCTTACGCTAAATTACATTTTACCTCTTTTGCTTCATTTCAGTACTCTTGGTCCTACTTTACAAAACTTACATATGTTTCCATGCAAGTAACTCTGAAAGCCCTTCTATTCTGATTTTAAATTAAAAGATCATGTATTTTGATAGTTGATTCTCTTATGTGATTGCTGCCCATTCCTAAAAGTGAAGCTATTAGTAGCTGTACATTTTCCTTTCCTATATTTGCTTAGCTTCCATAATAATTTTAGATTAAAATTAATTCACCTGATTAAATAACTTCGAATATCAAAAATAGAACTATAGAACGATAAAGGAATACAGATATTTTAGATATAACACAAAGTTTTTAATTAAAACACATATTCTTCAATTTGTTCCTAAATACAACAGTAACCTTCACTTGATTGATTCTAGGAGTGTTACTGATGTGTCTTGCTACAGTGGTGTGAATCACATATTAACAATTTGAGTAATTAAAATGTTTTTATTCTTTAAAGACTTGATAAAGACAGAGACTAATATCTAACATATATGTTCAAAACTGATGGTATCCAGCACTGAAGGAAATTTAGTGCAGAATAATAAAATACAGGTGTGGCTGGCTACTACATACTCTGAGGTAACTATTTTAGCTTACTTGCTGTATGATGATATGCACAACCTGAGTTGATCTAAGAGAGAAATCAGTTGTTTATGAGTGTATCTCTGATATAATCCTTACAATTAAAGGGTAAATCAAGTCTCTGCGCTTACAGGAAATTCACTAGCATTTACGGCTTCTGTTGAAAATGTTTTCACAAACTCCAAAAAGCAATTATCTTTGTACAGAAACATACCTGTACAGCACTGCTTTCTCGTCCTTAGAACAATTAATTTCTTACTGCAGCAGTTTACACGTTTATTTCTTTGCACACTGGCTAAAACCTCACCTTACTCACGCCAGTAACACCAGGAACACCTCTAGTGGCACTACAGTTACCAAAAGCATCATTTAATCTTTATAATGAGCACTTTAGTTTGCACCCTGCACGCTGGCCAACCTCTGGCCCTTTAGGGGCCCTCTCCCCACCACCCAGCGGCTTCCCCTTCCCCAGAACCCCTGGGGTAAGCTTCCAGCTTCCTTTATCAAACACCTTCTCCTCACCTCTGAGTTTCTGTCCAGCTGCCTTGAACAAAGTCCTGGGCTCATCTCCCACTCACCTCATATTTTCCCCACTCACTCACTTCAAGGGATCCCAGGTCCCACCCTGCACAAACAACTCTGTGCCTTTTGCTGCCACCACAGCTTGAATGTTTTTAACTTACTTATATGTTACTCACTTGTTTCCCTTGCATTTATTATTAGTCTTCTAGTCAACTTTATTTTCACTCCCTCTCTGAGAGTGGCACAGCTGCCGGTTGCAGGTGCCCGGGCGTCGGCCACAGGGCTTTGTGAGGAGAGGTCCCACTGGTTCCAGAAGGTTCCGGCTGGGCCCTGGGCGGGGCCCCGCCCAGGGCCGGGAACAGCAAAATGGCGCCTGGCAGCGAGGAGCGAGGGGGAAAGTGCGAGAGACAGCCCTGCCAGCCCTGAGGGGAGACGAGACCCATGCCGCTGCCAGCCTGGACTAATACATGTCTACAGGAAATAAAAAAATAAAAAAAAATAGCAAATATTCAATCAGTGCACAAGGCTGGTGCCTATCCCAGGTTTCATTGAGATTCTTGTCAAAAACAAACAAACAAAAAAACCCACCTCTTGAACACCTTGACAACTAGCATGTTATACTGTCAACTCTAAACTTCTGATGAAAAATACATATGTACATAAATTTATATGTCACCCTAAGGAGTATAAAAATATACAGGTACTATAAACTATGTTTCTGTATGCTGGTTCTTGTGAGCACAAACCACAACAGAGACTTCCTTGTGTACCCGTGTGCATTAAGGCTTCATGAGGGTTGCTTCCCTGTTCAGTGGGAACTTTTTGTCTTACTTCAAAGAGTTTCCCCAGTGTTGATGCTGTCAAAATTCCTCTACAAGGCTGACTCCACCCCTTCACATTTTTCATAATACTTCTCAGCAGCATAGGTTTTATTCCTACCCAATCTTATTCCTTTAGGCCTGATGCTTCCAGAATACTGTATTCTATTACCTTCTGGAGGAATATCTTTCTCCGTTATGTATGCATCTTCCTCAAAGTAACAAGCGTTAAGAACAGTTCTGTCCAAGTGTTGTCTAACACTACATGACCTGAGATACACTCTCCCCCTCCTGGAAATCCATATCACAAATATAGGGATCCTGGAATTCCCCATAGCAGAGGGTTCCAAGTGCTATAAGTTTTCGTAACTTTCTATACATGATTCTGGGCATCTTGTGTTACGGAAACTTGGGGTTTACAGACTAGTCAGATACAGAAGTAAGAGCTAAAAGTTGTCACAGTTTCATGCAATTGTAGCGATAATGCGCTGTGTGAGACAAAGCTTTAGCTAATAAGCTCCTAGATTTGACCCAACTACTTTTCATAATTCAGCATCACTTTGTAAGGACTACACAAACAACAAAATAACTTTGGGATTCCCAGCGTGTGGCTATATGAATATCTGAGTTTGAATCAGGAGTGTTTTGGAGGATGGTCTCAGTTACGCATCCTGTGCACCCAAAGGCTACTGGGAGATTGTGAGACGAGACCTGATTAGAGCTAGTCTCAAGCAAATACCTGTGAAGCAACAATTGTATTTTTTTCTTCCACAGACTAATCATCAGCTAAGAGTATGTAAGAAACAGCAGGAGTGTCACATATCATGTCCTGCTTTAACAAAAAATCTGGACTTCAGGCTCCTGGAGCTAAGGAGAAATTCCTTAACTTCCACCAGATGTAGAACGCATATTTTCCTTTCAGGGCAGTTGCTGGAATAAACATTTGACACAAAACAGTGAATGCTACTGCAGGTCTGATTTCATCCAGTCCCCAGCATCCTCTAAAAAAGGTAAATAAACACTAAGTATGTAGAGTATTAATGATTAACAACTGATGTTTTCTTATGAGATCTGGAATAATTCAGTGAAGACTGAAAAGATGAGGGAGGCAGAAATTAAACTAAACACTACTTTCACTGACCTTGCATGCTTTGAGACTTACTTTCATATATGACCTAGATGCCATGATTAAAGGACGCAGGAGAGGCAGAGCCCCACTGCAGCTTTCAAAGCACACTCATGACATTATAACATTCAGCCCTAACAGGAAAAGGCTACATCTGGATCAAATGGATTCTTACTGACCACAGCACAGAAGGTTAACATAGGAACAGGCTTCTGACTGGAAAACTGGAGAAGAAACTAGACTTGTAAATCCCACAGATCAGGATGCATAAGTTTTTTGTTTGTTTGTTTAAGGAAAAAAAGAGTATCCTGTATCCAAATTTCCCCACAGCATTTTGAAATCAATTCTCAAAAATGTAAATCACTACTGACATTACCAAAGGGAACAGAGAATAGATTTTCAGATTGTTAAAAATAAAATTAAAATATAAGGTAGATCATTAAAGCACAGAATTTTATACCTGTCCATTTTTCCCCTTACCTGCATACTTGGGGAAAAAAGCATATACAGAAACACACATGCACAATGGTGCCAACACTTTTCATCTGATAATTTCAGCCAATAAAGCTGTGAAAACCACTAAGTCCCACCTTCAAAGCTATCAATGTTATTACAGATGAGTCTCTCTTTTCCTCACTCTTTCTCATACACATACATACACATAGATGAGCTGCCAGTTCTATTTATTAGACTCCTCATACACAGAGAGCAGATAGCTCATCTGCATTTTATCAGGTGTCTGTATAATTAAAGCTTATTGCAAACAGAGATATTATTGGTATATTTTATTACTTGTCTATGAGCAACTGAACAAAGTAAGAGGCATAAATGAATTCAGTTTTACAGTACTTTGTTTTAAACAAATGTCACTACCTACACACACACACCTAATTATCAGTTCTTACACATTCTGCCAAATATCAAGCCTATAGTTCATAAGCCAGACTCACGACAGGCAGTAAATATATTCTCCCTAATTTAAAATTTTATTGCAAAATACCCTCTGCACTATGTTAACCTACACTAAATCACACCATGCAACGCTAGCCTTACCAGTGTTTACTTACTCATTCAAAAAAGGAAAACAGTACGAATTCGTATTCCCAGAGATCTGTACTAAAAGTGACATAGCTGTATGCACACGTTTTGAAATAACAGTGCAGGATGAGAGACTAATGCTGTAAAAACGCTACAAGATTAGTCAAAAGCTACCTTGTTATTTTTAATCACATTTTTAAGACACAGTCAGAGCAGAGGATCTGCACAAGCTTTTCAAAAGTTCCATAGCAGTTCTACTAAACTGTATTAAAATGGATTTTTTTTTTTTTTTTTTTTACCTAGATCAGGCAGAGCGTTTCATAACCATGATCCACTGTACTGCCGGGTGGGATTGTGCTTAGCAGTGTAAATTACAGAAGGCCACCAGATACCTCCATAACAAAGCAGAGTATGCACAGGAATGTGTACGTAAGTGAAGTTGGAAGAAACTCAAATTCAAGTCTCCCGCTTCTCATGCAAGCGTTTTGCCACCAGCCAAGAGGTTACTCAGTAGCTGAGACCTTCAGAGCTTCTCTTATACTTAACCCACTCTTCTTTACGGGTGCTTTGTTACCTCCCAGTGCTGTCTCTGTTATCACTGCACACAATGGGACGTGGTGACGATGGACATCACAGTCATGTTCCATTTGCCAATGCGAATTATCTTCTTATCCTGTCCTTAGCAGTGTTGGTCTCCGAGTGTCCCACATTGAAAGAAGTCTGAAGCCATTATAACAAAAAGCACTGGAAGGGCTTGGACTGTTAAAGGCTACATCTGGGCTCAGCAACATGCATACTAATAACATCATTACAGCCGAGTGGTTTGGAGAGCGTGTTTACTTTGTTGTGGTTCCCATCACCTTCTAGAGCTGAATTGTTAATATGTGGTTTTAAATTCAAATAGCACACAGGGCTAATTTTCTTGTATTTGCCCAAAAAATTAGGTTACATAGTTCATCTAATTCTCCCTCCACTTTTTCATGTGTGGGTGGTACTCCTTGTAGAGAGTACTTCTTTTCCATGACATTGAACTTGAACCTGACTGACCTTTCTATAATGAGTGAATTGAAAACATGTCCCTTTGGAATGTGGCTTGTAGATACTGGATACGCCAGTTTTTCTGCATTTGATGAATTAAAGGGGCAGAGTCCTTTTCACAGACCTAGACCAGGGCAGTTATTTAACAGCACATGCAAAAAAAAAAAAAAAAAAAATCCTTGTAAAGTCACTCTTCTTAATTAGAGCCCCTACACTACTGTAAACAAAGACTTTCGTTTTTTCCCCTCTCTCCTTTTTCATTCTTGCATTTAAGCAACACACTTTTTAAAGTAACAGGGGTTCAAGCAAATATTTAAACAGACTTTTTTTTAAATTTTTGTGACTCAAATTTCTTTCTTTCTATTGTTATTAACTGCTTGTTATTTTACCCATGATCAAAGTTAAACAGAGCTGCATTCAGAATCAGACACACAAAACAATCATTTAGAAATTTCTTTCTTTTAAGCATATATAAACTAAAGATTCATGCTTCCTCATTTTAGAAAGAAAATAAAAAAAAAGAACACCACCAAATTGATGGAACAGAGCTGAAAAAAGTCAGCAACTGATAGTCCGGCTCTACTGGCATCAGGTCTTAATCATAATATATTCTCTGTCTGGTTTGTCAGAATCTATCATTCAAGAGTACCTTCAATGGACAGTAATTTGAGGTGTGGCTTATTAGATCACACGATCTTATGAATAATAAGAAGTTATGGAAAATTGCATCCAGGCCTGCTATCCAATTTTCACTGGTGTCACCCACTTTATAGTGAGGCAGCATGTTTATGCATGATTTCTGTTTCATATGTATTGACTAGATCATTTTCCCTGTTGTCCTGAGAATTGATGACACACACTGTATTAAGAATGATGACCTCCACAAGGGGGATAACACTTTCTCTAGATTACACTATTGTCAAAACATATTGAAATTTCCTTTACACATGTTACTGCCATATTTTTCTGCCTGAAAGACCCTGTTAAAGTAAAATCTTGTTGTATTTTCTAAATAAGATCCCAAGGACAGGTGTTCCTATCACCATCCTCTCCCTCCACCCTCCAAATTTGTTTTAGTTTGAGCACTTCTGTCAAATGACCAACCTGACATAATTTCATACCTCAAAAGAATACTAGGAACTAGGTCAGCCCTTCAGGGCAATTCTGATAACTTTTTGGAGGGTGGAATTTGCAAGATACCACTTCTTGCTGCCATGCTTCATGATATCACTCTGTAGAAGCAAATGAACTCTGTTATGTGTGGAATTGAACATTTGGATTTAGAATACACAGCTGATGCAAATCCAAAGGGCAGCATCTTGAATGAAAATTGTTTTCTGGAAACAGGTCCCATTCTTACCATCAATACAGTCATGTTGGCTTTTTAACTCTTTAATAATCCATCCAGGGCTCTAACACATCATGATACAATCCCATGACAGGTAGCTTCAGTATGCAAAAAATGTTCTACGGTACCACTTTTCTCTGCCTTTTGCCAAATCCAAATGCAAATGCAGCCAGTGCACCACAGTGACCCCTCTTTGGCTAACAGTGCTATGCATGCACATTTCAATTACCTCAAATTTATAATTCACCCATAGAGTAAATCAAAATAAAGGTGATCAACTTCAAGAGCAATGATTTCTCATTTAGATAAAAATGGAGAGAGAACTCCTCCCCTTTGCGCTAATTTAGGAAAGACAACTCCCCTCCCTCCCCCCAATATTTTTCTATTACTCTGTTCCCAAATTATACCAATCAGCATGTAAGCCATTATCTTTTAATGCCTCCATTACAGCAAGCTCTCTCTAGGTCTCAAAAAAATCTTCCTTAATGGGAGAAATCGGATTGAAGAGGCTCCATTTTAAGTAGATTATGTGAGTAAAATTCTTGTTGTAAAGACGACAAAAAGTCAAAATCTCAAATATTAAAGGTGTTCAAAAATTTTGCAAAAAAAGAAAAAGAAAAAAAAGAAAAAGAAGCAGATTTATAGGAGTGACCTGTTTTCTATTTTATTTTAGATACAGTTCCTGTACTGGATCTTAAACTGGTTGCAAGAAATAAAGATAGTGTATAACCAAGCAAAAGATATGTGAGGCTTGTAATTGAAATTAATTATATATTCTTTACATTTTCCATTTCCCTTTTCAAGTTGGACAGGTGGGAATGCTTTTGCTCTTAAGTTACAGAATCAGGTTCAAGCTCTGTAAATCCATTCCAGTCAAACATTAGGCTTTCAGTGCACTCCCCCAGCCAGCTTTGTCCTCAAACATTCCTTCACGACCTTACCCTGCTTAAAATCAGACTGGCCCCATCCCCCAGGTCACCCTGGCTGGCTGCCCATCCACACATTTATGTCTGCCTTTTGAGTGTTTTCAGAAGCCCATTAAATTGTGCCTTGGCAGGCCAGACGCATTCAACTCGCCCTAAGACCCAAAGAGAGAAGGTTATCAAATTCCCTCATCTTTGCCAGACATACAAAGCTTGAAGTTCTCTAGCCCTGCAAGGAAGCTATGCAGTTGCACAAAGTAAGATGTTAGAACTTGTAAACATGTCATACAATATTATAATACGCCTGTGGGGCACAGATACATGCAAAAGTTGAGAGAGCTCGGGGACTGAGTGCCTGCCCTCTTGATGGAGCTGTCTTAATGCACAGTGTGTGTGTGTATATACATATATACATATACATATATATATATATTTTTGAGACAACACCATTGGAATTAGTTTCCATAAAGAGGCTGACACCACCTTCTTAAATCAGCTTATCTCAACAGTTTTCTTTATGTGATCTTCAGTGGATCTTCCTAAGTGAAAGATTAAAACAGGGCACGACACNGAAAGGAAAGGAAAGGAAAGGAAAGGAAAGGAAAGGAAAGGAAGGGGGAAAGGGAAGTTCTACTGTATGTGTAAGATTTAGAAAACACTTATTATGAACTTCTGCATATTTCCATCCTTAAGAGAGAAATTTAAATGCCTTTCCCACTGCCCTATCCTCAACCAGGGAATTTCACCAACCTCTGCCATCTCAGATCCTGAGCACTAGCTTTGCAGTAGAGCAGAATCTGCCCACTAGTGAATAAGCTTTACACAACTCACGATGAAATGACAAGTTACCACTCTGAGCATGCAATTAAGCCAACGTATATAGTGTGAAGGTGAAGTTTATTCACTGAAAACAGTCTGTGTGAATGTGATTTATAGCATGACCAGCAGTACAGCAATCAAAACAAAAATGATATTTTAAAATATGTACACAAAAATCAGAACTACTCTGGACACAAGATGATGCAAACTAGCCTCGCTAGAAATGAGCTGCAAAATACCTTCATTTTCTCATACAGTGAAACCCTGATAAAATCACAACTGTTAAGGTCATACAGTATATCAGGTGGAATCACAGTCTTTAGAACTCCATTATTAATGCACACAACCTCACAATCAAAGAGGATAAGAGCACAGTTCCCAGATGCCAATGATTTGATCCTATCTTATTTGGCTGTTTACATTTAAATAATGTGGCTGTATAAATTTAAATAATAAGAACCACCAACAGATGGAATGTAGTGAAAAAAATGTGCCTTCTACGAGACCCTGAACATATACTACACGGTGCTTTACAATTTATTTGAGCAGAGCTCATATTAAAAAAAAAAAGACTCATTTCTTCTGCCATTATGGAAATAAAAGGACTAGTGCTTTAGTTCGTTGCTAGCACTGCCAAAGAAACATGCAGTTCTCTAACCTCCAGTACAATGTACCCATAAGGTACCAAGCATCAAAGCATATTAAAAGATATTAACTGCATATTTGCTTATGAACAAGATAAAAAGCTGTAGGGCCTCCAGGTTCTCAAGCTGTGAGTGGAACAGCTTTGCAATTTGCCTGCAAAACTGCATTTTGATCTTAATGAATATAAAATGGCTGCCATTAAAAGTAAAACAGATTATTTCAGGTCTTTCAGGGCCCATAGCTCTTTGACGGTCTTGGAGGGGCACTATGATCTTTCATTAAAATCTCACAGCAGGACTCCCTCACCAGCAAATCAAGCCTTGCAGTCAAGGAGATTGGCTACATTTAAAAGTAATTTTCAGAAATCTACACAGATTTTCAATTTGGTAATGAAAGCCATAAGAGAATGCAGGCAGCATTTTGTTGAATATTGTTACTAATCCAGTGCTCACATTCGTTAGAAATTAAACTGCCCCGTAACTATCACGCTGATGGCAGCCTGCCATTTCGGCTCAGTTGTAATCTCCATTTGTTAATGAGTAGCATGTGCTAATTGTTGTCAGCATCCCTGCCATACAGCCTTTCCATAACAACATGTTTTACCTGCTGAAAGGTGTTACCTCTTGCACTGTCAGCATCCAGCTTAAGAGAAGAAATCTCAGAACTGTAGAAAAATGGTTCAGTTTTGCTTGGAATAGCATGAAGTTAAAAGTATAAATTTTCATATTGATATCCAGACCCTCCTAGAGCTCATTCTGTGTATGCTACTTCAAACAGTAATACATTAAGGTAATACAGAGAAATGTGCGCTATAACGGCACGGGGAACAACTGAGGTAGATTCACTATATTGTAACATAAAGTAAGGGATGCAGCTCCCAGTAAGAGGAAGTCGGAAGGTTAGAAAAGTTAGAGTGATCATATCTCATTATTGCAAACAATATAGGGGGGATTAAAACAAAACCTGACCTGGAGCCGCTGTGAACCTGGATTGAGACAAGAAAGATTGACTCCGAATAAGTTAGAGCTGATGATTGTGCTGCCCTCAGGTGGAAGGTCTTGTCGGGAGGGGGAGGCCTCCGCTTACAGTGTAAACCCAGAAAGAAAGGAAAAAAAAAAAAAGGGAAAAATATCAGCCCCGCTGCATGCATGCACAAACCAAGGTATGCAGAAGTGTGAGCAAGAACGGTTATAATACATGAATTCTCAAATAAACCAAATGTGCATTCAATTATGGCAGAAGAGAACAATTTTCATCTAGTGAATTGTAAATTGGGTTTGTTTCCAGTTCATATTTGAAATGCAAGGTTGATGCTTGGCTTTTCATTTTATTTTTTTTTAGCTGGGGGGATTCTAACAGAAAATACTGACTTGAAATAACTAAAACCTCGTTGAAAGGCCCTAACACACACACACTGTGTGACTGGCACGCACTCTCTGAAGCATATTTAGTATCACTGCATCAAGTAGATTAGTTGTTCAACTGCCATAAGCAAAAATATCATATATTCCTACATGTTTAGAATTATTCAAATCAGTTTTGTACAAATACATAGGGTCTTTTAAAACAAACAATTTTTTTTTTTCAATATGCAGGAGCAATCTGAAAGAAGCAATATTACAAGATATTCTGACTTATAGGAAACAGTCTTGTGAAGTTATTTTTGTGTGCTTGTTCATAAGTGGAGCATAAGGACTTTCCTTGGAGTTTTAAGGGGTGCACAAAGTAACCACAATGTCTCTACACTAACAAGATACTTCTTCACTCCAGGGTAGCCAGCTAATCGGGGTTACAGCATCCCTCAGATTGCTCTAAATGGAGTCCAAAGCAGAAAATGAGCAACTTCAGTTTCAGAACATGCATGAGTGATTAACCGCCACATCCAAGAGACTGGAAGGATAAAATTTGAGGGATCAGTCCAATCTCCTGGAATCTGAAATGACAATTTTTTTTTTTGGCCAATTTCTTGCTCTTTTTTGGCCAGAAGCACTTAGCTGGAACACCTTTACATATAATTTGAGAGCTTTCTCACCAGTTTCGGTTTTTACCATTTTAACTTTAAGAACAGCTCAATTTTTCCAATACACAAGACAGCAACAAAAATGTGCTGCCGGTTTGATTTCAGAGTTCAATCTCCTATTTTCTCGCGTAGCTGAACATTCGAACTCCTCCTGCCACATACTACCACTGCGACAGCAGTATCCTCATCAGACCTGATGTTTCACCAATGTGTATACACACCATGGGCTGAGTGATGCAACATTACCTATCCACCTAATAAATAACAGCCCAGAGAGCTACATATGATCTCCTTTTTCTTTTGTAACCAATGCAGAAGCAACAGGTGAACGTTCAGAGCAGCAGTGTTCAAAGCTAGGACAGAGGGCATCTATATAGCGATGCTTTGCTGAACTCAGCGCTATTTGTGGTCCAGTGTTGCTACTGTACTATAAATTCACAGTGCTGCTGTGCAAATATCCTTCCAAATGGGGATGAAAGAAAAGGAGCAGCTCCGCAAGGTGATTTTACGCTGCAGCACCCATCCTGCAGGTTCCTGAGCACGTGGCTAGTTTTAAGCTGGATTTCAAACACAGAGTTCAGGACCAACATGTTTGGGAACTTTACACAGTTGGTTCTGACATTGGCCATTGTTAGTTTTAAAAACTGTTTCCAATGAAGCTATCGATGAAAATAAAGGAACAGTCACATGAATAAAGGTTTATAAGATTAGCTTTTAAATGAAATAGTTTTTTTTTTCTTAAATAACTCAGCAATTTCTGTATTTAGGAAATCTTTTTTTTCCTCTTTACAATGTTACTTTTTTGAAAGCAAATTGACCTAACTACATCTTTGTTTTCTTGCACAAAAATGTATACTAATTACTATCTGTCACAGGCAGTGGTCCATTTTGGGAGACCAAGGAGAAGTGATTCAACTTATACCTTTTCATATAAATACTAAAAAAAAAGTTTATCTTACCATTACAGAGGAAAGGGTTTTTCTGATGAAAAAGACTGAGCAGTTTGGCAAGGTGTGGGGTGCCCATTCTATATCTATTCTCTATTCACCCTTGCAAGAGCTTTCCATTTGCACATTTTGCATCCAGATGTAACTGCTAGTTGCGGAACATGGTGAATTAGATCAGGACTTTGAATGCCATTTCACATTCCTGAGGAAACAGGCGCTCCTGAAGAATTACTTGTCTAAGTGTGGAAGCTGACAAACAGGGAGGAGAAGTAAACAGGAGCAGGGTCAGAAGGAAGGAGAAGAAGAGTGGAAAGCAACATAAACAAGAGTCTCACATGGAGAGAATCTGAACAAAATGGTAGGAGAACCTGAGCTAAAAAGCTGGGGAGCACCATGGCATAATCAAACTCATATTTTATAAACACCAGACTTTTGTTTCTCTGTTGTTTTCCACACCCTTTCTACAATGCTCTCGAATGAGGTCTTCTAGATGATCCTGTCCAGAAGAAAAACAGCACATAGCCTTCATTAAAAAATGAGCTAAGTGTCACAGACAGTTCAGAGCAGTGCCTCTCCTTTCCTACCTAAAAGTGCTGCCTATACTTGATTCTCTCTGCATGTTGAAAGGAGTAACCTCACGTTATCATTTACTGCTTGATTTGGGCTGCAGATTTTTATGTGAGCATGGCCCCAATGAAGTTATGAAAACTCTGACATGACCAAATAAATCACTTTGGATTCACTGTATTCATGAGCTAAGATCTTCCTGGGTAAAAGTTTGCTAGATAAGCACCAACCAAAGGAGACTACATACAGGGTATAATCTTGATCCCACTGAAGCATATGGCCAAAACTCAATTAATAATGGGGCCAGAATTTTACCTTACGGGGGGGGGGGGAAGAGAGAGAGATTATAATATCAAACATCACAGAGATAGAAACATTCTTTGAGTTGGAAAAGGCTACGAAATAAGTAATTTGTTCTTATCTCACTAAAAATGCCCCCAAATCTGCCCAATATTTTTTATTCTATGTCCAAAAAGTACAAGAAGTTCTCTGTTCACCATCTGATATGTCTTGATGTATAATGGTGGATATTTAAACAGAAACTGAAGATCTGTACTGTACTTAAATTTGTTAGACAAGTAAAATATCTTAAACCATTTCTTTCTGTTTAGTCTCCTGCACTGAGTGGACCTCAAAACCAGCCAAGTCCATAGCTTCTAGAACAAGTCCAAGGTCCACAGTCTGTAGCAGTACTGATTACCATCCCAAAACACAACGAATCTTTCTGGATGTATTTCAAGATTGCTTTTTTTCTTCCTGGTACACGGCTGTCTGCAGACAGTCTAGCTTTTTTCCTACCTTATCTATTATTCACAAAAAGAATTATTTTTATAGAAGTTAATGCTTCTTTTCCACAACTTTTTATGATCAAGGTGACTTATAAACAGCTGCAATAAAAAACGGTTGTTTTTTTTTTTTTTTCCTCCATACAAGAGCATTCTCAATAATGTTTCAGAGAGAGCAGAGAGGCTAAAAGATACGTGACATTCATAGATTTCACCCCTGAAGCCACAAAAACCACACTAGCAATTTCTTCATTTGACCAAAATGAATGGTCATCACAAAAACAAATGTAAGTTTGGTATCACTGATTTGGCTGAGACAGCTTAGGGGCTTGAACTTAATAGACTTCCTCTGACAGATTAGGATCTTCTGGTATGTCTGCATCATCCTGTCACAGCAGATAGCCAAGTCCAAACCACAGGCATGGGACTGCCCTTGATCCATAACCTTAGAATACAAAATAACTGGCTAAAGAATGTAATAAGACTCCCAAGGAAATACCTTTGAAGACAGTATTCATTTTACTTGGTGGTCTTTTATGGGGGAGGAGACGGGGGGGAGAAGACAATTAAGCATTAAGAACTGATTGATGCTTAAACAAAATGCCTAACAGTAAAAGCACATTTCTATATTCCAAAGGACCAGGCAAAGCCATCCCTAAGAAGGGGATTAGCTACTATCAGATGATATTACTACTGGATTAATGGTGTTTCGTATTCACTATATTTATTTAAAAAAAAAAAAAAAGTTCTTTGTTAAGGATAAGTGATTTGTATAAAACCTAAAAGCCAAAAAACTAGATTTTATTTTTACAGCAACTTGGTGGATAGTATTCTCTTCATTTATAAATCCTTAATTGAAGTAATTTTTCCCCCATTGTCTGGAACCTTGCATTTCAAGTCAATTGTTTCGAGAGTACCACAACCCATGAAAATAGTAAAGCAATGTATGACTCCAGAGCTGATGCTTTATATTCCAGTGGATATTTTAAGCAGTTCTTATTTTACAGAATTGTTTTTGTAATAGATATACTAAAGGTGATCATTTTACTTTATTGCTAGTCATTGCTGACTGAAATATTTTGCCAGATGAAAGTAATTACTATGACTATATTACTTTTCTAACCTGTTCAGTGTATTGTATCTCAGATATTCATAGTGTGAAATTCTGGATCCTCATTTGCAAAAAATAAAATAAAATAAAAATTTACATTGTTCTGTTCTCTGGCCTTAATTATGTAAAGCCCATATAGATGTTATCCAGTTTCTTTCCCCATCTGTATATCTTACAACTACAAAAGGTTACAGGAAAACTCCAATCTTAATGTACAGATGACAAAGCTGAACAACATACTCAGCTGTTTGTGTTACAAATGAGAAAAAAGAATCTGCTTCAACCAGAAAGGAATCACTCAGGTGAATTTTTAAAAAGGATGCAAGGAACAACTATATTCTTATTCAACATTAATAGTTACTAGCCAAAATTATACATTAGAGAAAAGCATTTGTTGAGGCATCCTCAGGATTATATCCCCTGGAGAGGGAAACAGGCCTGTGTTTCTCTCACAAAGTCACATCTGCTTGGGGTAGACTTTTTCCAATTCAAATGATAGTAATACATGCGCAATAAACTCACTGTTATAAATATTTACCATAATATCCATCTTCTTGGTTCTCCTGCTACCCAAACCAGCAGCCATGCTACTGTAAATCAGGGGAAATATTTTGTAGGAGCTGCAAGCAGCTGTTATTGTATTTCTGGAAACAGCCCTCCAAGCAGAGGCATATGACACGAGAGACAGTAGAAATTGTGGCAGACTCCACATTTCAAACTGCTTCACTTCTATTCCACTTTTGAGGTAAACGTGACATTCCAGGTTAAAAAGACCAATATATGCACAGATACTGGTGGAGGAGCCAGCAATATATCTGGCCCACTGAAAGCTTTTGGATATCTGGGAGAGACTAACTACACCTAAACAGTGTGAGATGCATCCCCTCCACTACCAAACTCATTGAAAAATCATTCTTTCAAATACAAACACTGCATTATTTTTCTTGCCATGAATTACCAGTAGTGGCAAGTGGCAGTTTTTCTGAGCAGTGAAGTTATTCTGCCATGTGAAGGACATCTTCCTACAACAATTGCAAATGTCCATTTCAAACCTCACCATCTTTCCAAAAGAGAGACTTAAGCAATTGCCACCACCGTGATCTGTGACATCTCCTTGGAGGTGGCACAGCAGCCCCCTTTATTCACTCTGGTTGAGGGTCACAAGATTTTAATGTCCCAACTGCTCTGTAATCTACCAACCATTGTGAGTCCAAGGACAAGTGCCTCATGGTGGCCGTATAAATTTCAACCACCTTCAGTAACACTTTACATAAAGAACTTATCAACATTGAGAATAAAAGAAGCAGACAACGGACAGTTTTAAAAGAGACATTTCTGCACTCATAGGTTTCTTTTGCCTAAGCTGGTACTTCTGTTTCTTTGTTTTGAAAAAATCTTGTCTTGGTTATCTGGAACTAGAAATGTGGTTCAGAGGAGCTAATCACAACTACCAAAAAGCAAAACCTCAGCCTTTCTTGTTGCACTCTATATTAGGCTCCATTCATACGCAACTGGGCTAGAAAGGGAGCGGTGGGGGACATATTTACCCACTTCATTCTGTTATTTCACAACAGCATTTCTGTGGTGATTCTGTCTCCAAATACATATCTATCTATCTATAGATATCTATCTTGTACATGTTTTAATCTCAATCTTTAGCAGGTAGGGCTAACAATAAGCTGTACATGTATTCTTTTCTTCTGGAACATTACCATCAACAATATTTGTTATTAAAGAAAAAAAGAAAGCTAAAATAAGATTTCTTACAAAAGGTAATTAAGCAGTCTAATATAGTAATAAGTGGAATGAACAATAAGGAGTTGTACTAAAATGCATGCCTTGTGCAGTAGAGGACTGGTGTTTCAGGAGATTAACAATTATGATCACCAGTCCTCTTCTGTTTCTGTAATACTCCACACAATCTTTTTTAAATTACTTTATTAACCTTTCCTCCTAGCACAGAAGTGCCCGATTATAGATAATATTTCAAAATCATCTGAGGTGTAAGTGTGTTTGATTTGCTCAGTAATTATTTGTCTACTTTATTACATTGGCCAAGCACACAAGCTCCTTGACCAGTTTTATTTCAAGTCCAGTTAAGAACAGGGTCGTATCATTTTTGTGTGATCACTCCCTTTGGGCTCCAGAGTACCTGAAATTTCATGCTGGAGTTGGTAACTTGTTCATGAATATCTCACATTTTAAATAAGCAGAAAACAGGCAGTGTGCTGTCATCTAAGGTTAAAGGGCCTGGTCATTAACGGAGAGGTTTAGTGCACATGTGAAAGAAGTTTGTTTATTTGGTCTGCAATGCAGACCAAAGACATTTAAACACCGGCATACAAATTTGCCTTTCTAAAACTAAAAGGGTGAACAAAACCTATATATTTGTCAATGCATGCTCTTACATGATAATTTATTCCCAACATTTCACACAACACACTATTTCAATTTGGATCTGAAGTATTAGCCCATTACCAGCTCCACCACTATCTGTAGTTTCATGCTAAACATATGGTGATCACAGAAAAAAATATGCATTTCTGAAAACACAGGCCTGGAGAAAACAAGTGAGTATGAAAATTAAAAAAAAAAAGCAACGAAAAAGTTTTCCTGGTCTAACTTTGCTGCCTTGTAGGAAACGAAAATAATATTTACATTTTTTTAAAGATGAAAATGCGATGAGATGAAACACAGTACACAGTTTATTCCTGAGGGCCACCACTAGGATAAAAGCATAAAGCCTGGGGACTTTGTTTACTGTCCACAATCAACAAATCCCAAAATCTCCATATGCAGCAGGTTTCTAAAGCTCTGTTAGTAATACTGCATATTGCTGGTCAACTCAGTCACCCATAGAATTACAGTGTAGGGTATGGATGCCAGTATTTTAGACCCAAACCAAGCATAAAAAACACAAAGTAAAATTCAGTGTCAGCACAAAGTTGACAGCGAATGATTATAACAGCTTCGAAGCTTGAAAAAGAGTGTAAATAACTAGGATCCCCTGCGGGCTCACTCAGCCTGCATACATAACAACTGTGATGGACAGCCACTGTGGTAAAGTATAAAAAAAAGTCACTCTGCAAAGATGCAAAAATTTCTCCTGCAACGAGTCTTAACTGTCACCTTTCTGACTAAATCAGCTACTTTTATAGAGAGAAAGTATCTATATTGCAAGGTGTACTTTCTTGGTACAGGCTGCTACTTTAGCAGGTAAACCATTAATACCGGCTGCCATGCTAATAAGTCCCAAGAATTGTTGTTTCTTTAAAACAAATGATTCAAAGCTCCATGTTAGCATGGAGTCCTTCCTCTCAACCATCACCCAATTAACTACAGCAGAGAGACAACTCAGATCACAGAGCAAAAGAATCTCAAACAAGGCATGTATATGAACGTAGGAATTAAAATCCTATTATCTACCAAGACACAAATATTAGTAAGCTTTTCCTCGTACATAGGTACACATACAGGCCCCATGCGCACACATAGTAATGGCTTTAAAGTGCTGGCAAATTGCAAGTGGGTAGATGCACGCGGTCCTCGGGCTCTGTCAGCCATGTGACAGCACTGTGATTATGTGGTCCCTTCCTCGTTTGCGGCGGTAAGCTGGGAGCGAGGCAAATAGGAATAAACAGCACACACTAACATGTGCCTACAAACTACTGCATCCTTTAACATCAATTAACAAGCAAGCTATATGACTAGGTTTTTTTTTTTTCGTTCATTATTTATTCTCTGCAAGATTTCCGTTTTGGATTAAAATAGCAGGTCTTAAAACTTTCCTCTTTACCCATTTCACTTACATTTATCTGAACATAGTAAACGCCTCGAAAGCCCAGCGTTTGGTCACTGAACTATCTGTTCTGGGAGCTTTGTTTTTATTTAAGCTAAACAGGAGCTCATAAGTATGACATAGGGACATTAGTGATGATCAGGCAGTATCTACGGAGAAAAACAAGTACATCCAGCAAAAATAAAAGAAAAACTCTCTCATGAGATATTAAAAAAAAATTAGGTTCATGATGAGTTACAGAAAAACAGAACTCATCTTGCAAGATGCTAAATGCTCTTTTCCTTCTCTGAACGTAAAGAGAACTGAGTGTTCAGCACTTCATAGGTTGTGGTCATCAATTTGGTGAATCAGACATGTAAATTACGGCTTTATAATTTTATGAAGTGAAAGATTCACTGTAGGGTCTCTGAAAATCCTGAACATGTTTAAGGATGACCCTCAGCAAAGTGCCCACTTTCACCCATAGCAATACAATCCTTATGCTTTGCAGGTGCTTTTTGATCTTTCTACTGCTGTTTATTCAGAAGCTTGCAATTTCTTTCCTCACTTGAAAGAACAGTGATATCCAAAGGCCATTTCTGAAAGCCAGCACAGCTGCAAGTATTTGTTTTAGTCCACTTTGTTTTCTTTGTGCTATAAAAGTGTCCCATTTTTGAGAAGTTCCTTCAAAAATTGATTAGAGTATATGAATGGTGGGATGGGTTAATCTTTTACAAACTTTTGCAGTGTTATCCTGTTCAAGGAAATACAGCACTTTACACGACAGTTGACTTGGCTGAAAAAGGAAATAAAGGTGGGCACCCTGCGCTCTGCTTGTGGGCTGCCAAGCTTTTGCTGGGGGTGTATTTTCTTTCACCTGCCAGACAAGAGAGCAGCTCAGTAGATAGTCTTAACTAGTTATCTGCACCTCAGTTTACCTGCATAGTGGAAAATAATTATTAGCTTATTAAGTGTAGCTTTTTAGTTCCTTTAGAAAGAAAACAGTTTTATAAGATTAAAGGTACGGAAATTCTGCCCAATTTCACAATTTACATCTGACCTGGTAGCATTGCTGTTCAAACTGAGTGCAGATGATAGTTCCTTTTATATTTTATCTTGACACCACGATGCTAGCCTTTAGAAACTGGGACAACAATGGAAATGCATTTGCTTTGAAACTGGTCTTACTAAATCCATCCTCTACAGGTGAGTTATCCCTGACTCGGGCCAGAAGCCCTTGCAAAAATCTTAAAAAGAATAACAGGATAGAGCAGCAGCAGAATTAAACAGTTGCATTCATAGCAAAATAGTAACTTCGATTTTCCCTTTTTACAGTTGCCTTTTAGTATTTCTTCCTAGTAGTGACCAACAGAGCAGCAAGCAAAGCAGTCCTTGTTAGCCAAGCTAAGTGAAGCCAGATTTGTAACCTCACAGAAATAAAAGGCAGAACAGTAGACATAGAACATATTATTCCATACCAGAATTAGCATAACCCAGCACATCAGAATATTAAAATTTAACAAGGATTTCAAACTGTCCTTGTATCACGAGCAGTCATGTCACAGTTTTTTTTATTATTTTTATTTTTTTTATTAGTTCAGCAGGATAGGTGTAATTGTATCAATATTTTAATGCTTGATGCATATTGTCTGTGATAAATTGCTTGCATAAATAAAAAGCACCAATATTCAATTGCCAATGAAATAACCACACATTCTAGATCTTTATTATATCATGCATTATTTAATTACAATAATCAGAATCCTTTTGAAGGTAAAACAAGATTAAAAAGGTTTTGTTTTATTGGATCTATATATTTGATTTACACTTTATATGTTAGCTTTGCATTAAGAATTTATAAGGCATCAATTCAAATGGTGATATTACAAGAGTTTATTCCTTTTGTAATTAGTACAGTACTCTTAAAGTACTCTGGCTACGAGAGATAATATTTCAGTGTTTTAATGAGCTTTTTAAGTATAATTGATGTAACAATCGTTGAATTACACATTTCTACCTGAAGAATAATGAAGGAAACATTTTAATGAGAAATTTAATCATTATTAGCAAATGATCTACTAAACTGCCATTTACTGACATTTAAAAGCTTAATAGCAGAAAACTGTATTTTTGTACATCTGCATCACTACAGATGATTATCTTCTTAGTTGCTCAGGTTTTCTGGTATAACTTTCTCTGTTAGGCTTTTGTTGTTAAATTTAAGAAAAGCTTTCTTTAACTCACAATTGTCAGCTTCTTCTGGAAACTATGGGGCTTGACATGTATATAGATAATTTAAATAAATTAGCCCCTTTTCAGCCTTCAGCAATTTTTAGTTTAAAAGGACTCATTCTTGGGAGTATTTGTGTTTGCATCAGCTGTATTTTGATTAATGCCCTGTAACCTCCCTGATAGCACCTTAGACATGGTGATCCTACCACAGCATTGGCAGCAATGTGTGAAGCTACCACGCTTTCTTCACAAAATAAAAAAAAAATAACAACAAAAAAATACTCTTAATTTTTGGGGCCATCATTGCACATATGCCATGAGAATTGACACGAGTACAACACGCACCTCATCTCTTTGCTTAGGAAGGACCTTCTCCACCGGCACTCACCCACTCGAAGCAGGATTTTAGAGTTATCCTCCTCTTTTCCATACAATCTACTCCACACCACCATCTACCTGTCACCCCAATGCACACAAACTCGCTTTCCTTTCCATTTCTAATTTAGCCTCGTATGACTTACATGGCTGCATGCAATCAGGTAACTCTTCGCAGTTTGAGGAGGGAAGAACGAAGATTTCACTAAATTTAGAATCTTTAAAAAATAGAAAAGGGTAACAAATGACAGTGATAGACAAAGAGTATACACAACGTCATCTTGGGATACTGCTCAGCCAGCACAAAGCTAAGCAGGGGTAGACCTGTTCTGCACTTAGGTTAAGATGTTTCTAAATGCAACTCCACAGGAAGTTTCTTCCTTTTAAATAGATACTGCTGTTATTTTTGAGCAATACTGATCCATCATTGCAGCATGGTACTAGACAGTGTTGGCCCACTATAGAGAGGTTTCATTTAATGAAAATAAAGATAAAATTAAGGTCCCATTCTGCTCTAAGTGGTGACTCGCTCTCAGAACAAAAATTGGGAAAGCTATAAGCATACAAATACATTAACGAAGCATTCTTGGTATGAGGTTTCTCATGACTGCAGTTTCTACATCCATCCACTAAGAAAAATGTCTCTGTTCCATGTGGAGACCAAAAAGTCCCTCTTTCCCAAACTTCACAGGGAGAAGAGACTAGAAAAGGGGCAAAAGAAAGGCTGGATATAAAGGTAACATTTCTCTTGCTAGTAATGGTCTTTGCTAGCTGTGGTAGAGGTTTGAGAAAATCTACAGTCTAATCCAGAAATATAAACAAACAAACAAATACCATAATAATAATAATAAACACAAAAAGCCACCCAAACACAAAAAGCCACCCAAACACAAAGCTAGAAAAAGATGAATTTGGTCTCCTTACCAGGAAGATCTCCTCTACGGACAGACAATTAATTCCTACTCATGACACTACCTACAGTAATTCGGACCCATCAGATTACTTATCTCAGGTACCTGACTGCCTCATTATCACATTTGGAAGATTAAAAGAAAAACTTCCTCGAATGAGTAGTGATACACTAGGAGTCCGTTTGCTCCTTCAGGACGAGGATGATAAAAAGGGATGGAAGGGAAGGTACGAGCTCCCAAAAGAATGCTCTTCACCAGACATTGCCCGCCTATGTCAGGGCAGCTTTGCTTTTATGCACAAAAGAGAACAAGGACTTGCAGCTCTTTGCTGAAGGTCATTTCTACTCCAGATCAAAATCCTCGAAGTTCCAACAAAGCTTTCTGGCAAAATTACTCAGCTCTGCTTTTGCTTGCACATTCCCTCACTGTCCCAAAAAGACAGCAGTCTCACTTGCATAAAATGTCTTTCTTCTCTGAGCCTGAAAAGGGGTAGAAGACATCAAGCGCAACGAGAGACATTGCATCTCTGCTCTCCCCTTGCTCAGGAAGAATGCTTCTGTACATCTTCACTTGGAGAGGGTGCCTTTTAAGACTCCCCAGCATGTTTCTAGCTGGGCCTTCTGAGAACCATATTCCAGGACAATACTAACTCGTATTATCATTAAGCAAGGACTGGAGAGACCTTCATACATGGGCTTACTGCCCAAAAAGCCTTTAAAAAAGTAAAACATGTCTAGAAATTATATCCAATATATATATATCTCCAGGCTCATAAATAAGAGACATTCTGAAAATCAGGTGCACTGCTTAGCTGTTGTGATGATTTAAGGGAGCTACCAGGGAATATCAGCAAAAGTGACACAGAAAGCAGAAGTGGACAAAGGTGAGTAATAAAACTGGGAAAAAAAATCCTTGAACCAAAAATATATCAAAACCGACTCCACTGATGTGTTTTCACTGCTTAGAGATGTACTGCCATTCTCATCTGGTTAATTCCAATTCAGCATTTCTTTGATATACCTTTTATAATTTTCAGTGTAATTATAATGAAAATCATTTTTCAATGTAATTTTGTAATAAAAATGTTTCCTTATTTCTCATTACCTAAGAACATGATCTTGCACAGCTACTGAGCATGCTTACAATGTGTATAGTGTATCTTCTTTCTTAGCATTTAATCTCTTCATAGTCTACAGATGTCAAGAGGTTCAGATTAAGCTTGTTAAAGATCTGCTTCACTCTAACTCACTGATGATTATTTATTTAGCAGTTTTATGTAACCCTGTCATTGATAAGCACTCTATTAATTTGCCGAGGGACAAATCAACACTAGTTATTTTTCTACTGGCTATTAGATTCAGTGCTGCTGTTTGTTACAAACCACTTGCCAGTTAATTATAAATTATGGGTCCTCTTTGCCTATATTAATTGATATCTCCTCTGCCTTTGTAATACTAGACAAATAAATTGAAGGCAAGATTTATTAAGCAGTGCATGTCTTCCATCTCTTGATTAGTATTCTTTACTTTTTAAACATTTATACTTGTTTATACAGATTTGACGGCAGAACAGCACATTAGAGAACTGATCCTTGGGGTGTTTTGGGGGAGACAGAAAGACTTATTTAACAGCTTCCCACAAATTATGTTGAAGTGACACAATTTAAATTAAGCAATTTTTAAATGCTCCTTTTGATTTAGCAGATTCTCAGGTTACAGTATCTTTCTATACAGACATACTATACACATTTTACAGAAATTGTGTATGTATTTATCTGCATTCAGTAAGCACCATGCATGTACTGCTCTGTTCTGTATATCTAACCTGCTACGCTGCAGTGGGAGAACATATACACACACGCAGCATGTACAGAAAAAGATAAGCATGGGTGTGCATACACACACAGCTCTATATCTATATCATACTTCAGATAGTAGAGATTCTCCATTGGCTATTTTCATGCAGAAAGAAAGGATTTTCTGAATGGAGTTTCATTTTCCAAACTGAAGTTGTAATGTGTGGTTTCAGAACAACGGACTGTGGCCACTTTTAATTTGCATGAGTGTGAATTATATCAAGTAATTGTACAGTCTCCTCCATTTACGTGGGATCGCTAACTACAGGCAATGCACCCTTTCGGAGAGATGCTCACAGTCCACAAAGAAGCAGGAGTCAAAATTCGTGCCATGTACTTTTGAAAAGAAACTTGATTCTTTTGCTCCCTTGCCAGTGCAAAGCATAAAGTCATAACACAAAATTCAGCTCGGGAGTAACTTCTTCAGTTTCAAAGGAATTCCCAGCAATTATACCTCCACTGAAATTTGCCCACAGGAACAAAATGTTCAGTCATCTCGGTAAGTTCTCATTTTATAGCATCTTATTTCCACTCTCCAACCTTTAAAGTCCACTCCTCAAGTATTCATCAGGGCTATAAAAGGTTTTACCCTCCTGCCACTTGACAGTAGTGTCAGGAACCACTGATCCCAGAGATTACAGTTACTCTCCAAACCTAATTATGGACAGGTTTTTCATGCAATTAGTAGCTGCATCTGAACCGCCCTAAGTGTTTTGCTGTATATTACATTAGATAAACCCAAAGAAGGTACATTCGTGACCCTGTGGATGAATGCATTGCTGTATTGACCGTTCACAAGCAACATCTCTCTCATTAATTAACTCTTATAGTACACTGATTTGTGTGTGTGTGTGTGTGTGTGTGTGTGTGTGTGTTTTCTACTAGGCAGAACATCTGCATCACCCTCTGGAGGATGGCTCAAAAAAAAAAAGTCTGCCATTACACTACCATAGCTCTCCTAACTCATGGTATATTACATATAGCTCCATAATTGCTGCCCTTTTATAATCAGAATACACAGAAATATGTACCTGCAACCTACTGCAACTCAAGTGCCTTTTTGAGTGTATACGTGAAGATTACCTGACATGAATTACTGAATTGCTTTGAGAAAACAAAAAAATGAAAACAAGTAGGAAGATGTAAATTCATTATGGGCATTCTTGCAAGCACAGAGGAAGAATGTGGGTTTTCTATCATAGGAAAAGCTATGACCACCTATCAGTAAGCTTGTCTCTTAAAGTTTAAAGACTATTTCTTTTTTTTTTTTTTTTTTTGAGCATCTTTGTATCCCCATATGCTTCCAGTGCAGCTCAGATTAGAACAGTCAGAGAAACCTGCTTAAAAAATAAACACAGCATTTATTAATGCTGTTTGTCTACTTCACCAAAGCCATTATCAGATTCCATTCATTAATAAGGTTTAAAAACCATTTTAAGATGTGCAGATAGACTGCACAACAGAAATGGAATCACAGTAAGTAGTAGTAAGGTTAAATAAAATGGATACAGCTACATCATACCTTAATAACAAGGCACTTGTTTGTAAGAATATAACAACAACTATTAAACTTTTTGAATGGGATTATGTTGAAGACTGTGTTAGGACAGAACAATGTCAGAGCCACCCAAAACAGCAAAAGCCACACAAAACTTCAAAGCAAATACAACTGCAGTGTGACCAGGCTGACGTAAAATCGGACTGAGTGAATGAGCCCTCTCTTAAACAGACCGCGACCGGACCCAAGCTGCTACGGACATATTCAACATGAGACTTGCATGCATGCAACGAGTATAGCTGGAGATAGCAAACTGGGTGCATAGACTGGTCCTTGAGTCTTAAACTGAAGCAGCAGACGTCAGAGAGGAAAACAACTGTGGTCAGAGTTTAATTGGTTTCAGACCAGTTTGGCTATTTTTTAATGAAAAGGAAGTTGGTATCTGTGGGGTCAGCAGTGACAGAGTGTTTATCTCCAGCGGAAAAGACACGCACACTTTATAGTCCGTGCAACATGGCGAGGTTAGAGGGGAAGGGGCCAGGTGAGGGTGTAACGTGCTGCAGAACTGGTATCTCCGTTAGGGCTCCTGGTGTTCCGCTCCGTGCGCGGGGTCGCTGAGCGAGGGGCCCTGCTCCGCTCTGCGAGCGGGTGAGCGAAGGCACGATCCGCACCCTGATCCCTAAGTGGCAACTCAGGGCTGCAACCAACACCCACGGTGATCAGTGGATCCCAGGTAAGGAATGGGTAAACCTTTTCAAATAAAATAGGAAATGACCTGAACTGTTGCTGTAAACCAATTTTTTCCAGATTTACAGAAGTTTGAACAGCTTTCTTGTTCTATTTTCCATTTTCTTACAGAAGAAATGTAAAATTGAGGCCTTGACCACTCAAGGTCATTAAAAATCCCATTAACCTTTTCACAAGGTAGGGCTTAAGTAGGGTTAATTAAGCAATATTGCTTCACAAGGGTCTGAAGAAGCATTTTTCTTTCTAGTTTCAAAATATATGCCAGTAGGTTTGCATGCCTCCCACAAGTTTTGTTTTAATTTTGCTTCCCACCCCATGCCCCTCCAAAATAATAATAATAAGAAAATAATAATAATAAGAAAAAAAAAAACAGCAGAAAATCATGCAAGAGTCCAAATTCACCCTGACATGTATGGGTTCCATACATCTGACTGAAAATTATACCCATGCTCTTTTAAATACAACTCAGGGGCCAACAGAATGGTTTATACACCATGCAAAATGTTCTGAAAAAATATTTGTACACTACAGAAATACTCCCATCGCTATAACGAATTAAAGAAAATACTGAGTCATTTTCCTCAAACCATAAATAATCATTTACACTTATTCATTGCTGGGTGCTGTAAGCATTCTCAGAAAAAGAACTCAAAGCAAAGATAAATCAGTCATAAAAAGTGAGAGAAATATGATAAACTATCTATTAGGCCAGAGAAAAATCTGCCATACAGATCCTGGAAACTGTCACCATACAAGAGGAATCTGTGACTTCCATCTGTAACTGCCTTCAATCACCTTCCTCCATACCCTTCATCAGCACTCCCTGTACACATCATTATTCTATAATTATCAGCATAGATGGATAGTAATAACCAGCTAGAATCCCATTTGCAAGGTTCTTCTTCTTAGATACAAGGGGAATGCAACTCTGAACACTGCAAAACTAAACTTTCTTTTTAATGGGAATCCAAAACTGTCTGCAGACAGAAGCTGTAGTAGAGGATAACCAGACCTCTGCGCTAATTCTGCTGAATCGCACAAAGATGTTGAGCGCTGCTTGGGTATTGCTTCTCATGTGTTGGTAAGTCATGGCAAAGCCATTACTAACACCATGCGAAAAAATAAACTTTTCAGCCTGGTTTGTTCAAGAACTTAATTATGTAATTAATTAAATCAGACAGTAGCAAATTCAAAGCAGATTTTTTTTTTTTTTTTTTTTTTTTTTTAGNTGAGTGTATAGACTAGAGGACTTCCTGCAACAAGATATTCACACTAACAACTTCACTAAGTTAAAATCATTATACATTTATGTGGCTAGCAAGTGTATGTAAGAGCAAAATACAAAAATAAATGGTAAAATACAACGTTTTCACAGGCACAGACTTAGCAAGAAAGTGAAGGGGACTGTATGTCCCACACTAACAGCAACACCAAGTGGCGTGTGCTTTTATGTCCCATGCAGGAGTTATTAGAAGTTATGGCTTCGGCACAGGAACCTCTTCATGAAAGGCTTCATATTAAGCACAGTCAGAGGATGACAACGATCACTTCCAGCCCAAATTTGGTAGTTCTGGGGAAAGCCTCTCTGTCTTCCTTTCTCTCGTTAATCCCCTTAAATACCTACCTACCTACCAGCACAGTGTTTCATGGCAAACTGAGCCAGTGCCTGCGTACAGGATGGTGTGGAAATTGCACAAACGTTTCGTGACAGTGAACTGAACATTGCACACCATCTGGTTTGGTTTGTGACTCTGTAAGATGTAGTGATACTTGTCAAAGTGAATATACAAATTAAAATCTATTTATCTGAATAGTTGAACAGGAAATCAAAATATTGACTTTATCCTAGCTTGGATAAAACTAGTTGATTTTAATGACAGCCCTCAGTCCACACCAAGAATTTAAAAACTTGACCTATTGTGAATTTCCTTGTTCAGCCACAATTGAAAAAAAGAAGCACATGAGAACTATGAAAAAATAAAGTCCTTATACTTTCCAGGTTGGTTGTGCTGATATAGGGGGTTCAGGCATTGTACAGCTAAACAAACAGTACTCAAAGTTTTATGAAATACTCCGAGACAAAACTTCACCCATAGTTCATCAGGAATCCAACTTCTCCTCCAGAGTCTTTACAGACATAATGCAACATTTTATCGCAACTGCATGATGCGCGGTACACAAAAATATCTCCACACTATGCATAGAGAATTCAGACAGAGAAGTGATTTGCCCAGAGCCACAGACAAATTCAGCATTATACGGAGAATTACAACACACATAGTTTTAGCTCTGAAACCTATGCTCATCCCACTAGACCACACCTCCCTATAAAATATTACCTGATGGGACCTATCTTTATTGAGAGGGAAGTATGTATTTTCTGGTGGAGTGGGAACTACTCCTTAGTTTTAGCTGTTAATATTCATTTTATGAGTTTTGTAGCTGAAGATCATTACGAATATCTTCTTGGGATTTCATTAACATTACCAAAAAAAAAAAAAAGAAAGAAAAAAGAAAACGAACACAGAACAGTTTTGATGCAAAACTTACTTTAAGTGGGTTAATTCCCTTTTTTCCTTTATTTTTTTCTTTTTTTAAACCCAGAAAGGGTGGATAAAGGACCTAAAAAATAAATGCTGAGTGAATAGGACTCTTGAGCTATAGAACCTGTGCTGTGAAAATTCTACTTTGTCTGGCAAACACTATTAAACAGAAATCTATGAACAGCATTTTTTTTTCCATTTCATACAGGGGGAAAAAAAGAAATCAGATCTGACCCAGTGACTTCGATGACAATGGCAAGAGTCCTACTTTGTACAATGAGTTATAAAGACAGATTTTTTACTCTTGGGTGGGCATTTTAACATTCCTGGCAACACAGCTTAGCTAGTAGACTTGCTGAGATCACTTACTAGAGCTCTGGTTACTGGCACCAGTGACTCTGGGATGTCAGAATAACCCTGACGAGCCCTGATGGTAGGTTCTCTTCTTTTTTTTTTTT